>PVJA010008831.1:0-62932 GCA_004027025.1 Myocastor coypus | reverse complement strand
TTTTTTTTTTTTTTTTTTTTTTTTTTTTTTTTTTTTTTTTTTTTTTTTTTTTTTGTCTTTTTGAGACAGGGTCTCGCTATGCAGTTCAGGCTAGCCTTGAGCTCACTTTTGTAGCCCAAGCTGGTCTCGAACTCGCACCGATCCTCCTGCCTCAGCCTCCCGAGTGCTGGGATTACAGGCGTGAGCCACCACGCCCGGCATTGATTTTTATTTTGAAGATAAAAAAACAACAAAAAGCAATAAAAATTACACAAAATATCAAGACAAAAATTATAGGAAATTAACAATGGTTGGTATATTATATATTATTATCCTCAAAGTAGTTGCTAAGATTATCAGATATAGATAAGCAAGACTGATTAAACAATTAAACATTAACTGCTCCTTGCACTAAACCAATAAAAACTAGTAGTACAATTATGCATGTGCATATCATATATATGTGTATATATTTCTTTTCCTTCTTTTCTCCTCTTTTTCATCTCAGATGTTCTTTCCTTAAAGGAATGATAAATCTAACAGTAAAAACAAGTTTAAAGGCAAGTTATTGGGACAGTTACAATAGTTGATACATTGTATCTTATCATCTTTCTACCAGTTATTCAAAATAAAACATAGGCATGTTATCTTATCTATACAATATTAGCATAAAATTTATTTTGAATGAACTAATACATACTCACTATATAATCACCTTAACTATCTTGTATATACATATACTTTTTCCATTCCTCTTTTCTCCTTTCCCCATCGTAGTTTTTCTTTTCTTTGGAACAATTTTTTTTTTCTCAATTCACATTATCTATTGTACATTTTGGAACTTATTTACTTATTCATTTTTTCACACTAGTGAGACAATACAATGTTTGTGCATATGGTTCTCTGTGATTTATTTCATTTATGACCTCGGTCTTGAGTTGCATTCACTTACCTATAAAAGACTATTTTGTAAATAAAATCCAAACAGTATAATAGATACTATGAAAGGAAGAGAAACTGCTTAAAGGAAATGAAGAACTTGAATGAGGGAAAGGAGAAAAGAAAGAATTAGAAAAAAGGGAAAATATATATATATTTTCACAGGATAGCTGGGAAAATTGTACTGATGATTTCTGCTGATCTATTGAAAGAATAGTTAATGCTTAAATTTCTTTCCTTATTTTTAATTTTTTGACCAATTCTGCATTCTTGTATCTGGTAATCTGAACAACTTATTTGAAGACAACAATATTCAATATGACAATTGCTTAACTCCTATCACTATACATTATCATTTCTAATGTGTTTTAATTATTTTTATTCATATATATATATATATATATATATATATGTTTTATACATGTTTTTCATGTCTTCTTATTGCTGTTACAGAAAGAATTTTTGGGATGTATCTGTACACAAGAGGCATGAGTAGGATTTACTGAAGGCAGTTATAGGATACACTAAAGAGCAGAATGTGGGGATTCTGAGACAAGAGGTACACATTAGTTACTTTTTGATATATTTTCCTTATTATTATTCTAACCTAATATTCATTATACTGTACCAATTTTCAGATTTTCATCAGTTTGTACTTCATAAATACAAAATGTCTATAGTTTCTTCATTGTTTTGAAGTATACTAAAGTGTCTATATATGCTTAAATTGTGAGATTTCTGTAAATCAACTTTAGAACTAATAAAAATTTAGCTAGCAAAACAGACTTCATTTTATACTTTCTATGGCTGAGTAGTACTCCAGTTTATAAAATCTTGCATCTTTTGGGTTCATTCTTTAGTGATGAACATTGTCTTAGTTACTTTTCTCTTGTTGCTGGGACAAATCCGCGACACCCAAAATGAAGAAAGAAAAGGCTTATTTAGCTCATAGTTACTGGAGGTTTCAGTCTATACTGGGCCAGCTCCAAGGCAGAGAGGCACAGAGCACAAAGCAGCAGTTCATGGCAGTGGAACAGCAACAATCACGACAGAAGCAACCGACCAAGTAGAGCAACAGCCCTAGTCTATGTCTCTGTCTCTCTTTTTAAATTACATCAGGCTCTCTGCCTTAGCCTATCCACCTCAGGCCACACCCATAGCCTCAACAGTACTCATACCATACTCCCAACAGTACTAAAACACATAATTTCAGTGGATCATCATTCAAGTCTCAAACTCTAGAAGTCCCTGCCCCATGATTGCATGAGGCTTTGGGGGAACAACTAGACATAAACTATAACAGGCATCTAGGTTGTTTCCAAGATTTAGCTATTATAAATACTGCAGCTATATACATATGTGCACATAACACTTTATTATGATGATTTGTAATTCTTCTGAGAAGACACATCCAAAAGGAGAAAAGCTAGTTCAAATGGGACCTCCAGTCTCAGTTTTTGAGGCTTCTTTACACTGATTTCCACAGTGGTTTCACCAGTCTACACTCCTACCTAGAGTGGAAAAGTGATCCTTTTTTCCCCACATCCTCTCCAGCATTTGTTATTTGTTGACTTCTTGATGATAGCCATTCCATCTGGGGTGAGATGGAATCTCAGTGTTGTTTTAATTAGAATCCCTCAAATGACCAATGATGCTAAACATCTTGTCATGTATTTATTTGTCATTTATATTTCTTCATCTGAGAAGTGTCTATGCATCTCTGATGCCCACATTTGGATAGGGTTTTTGACTTTGGGTGGTCCAATTTTTTCAATTCTTTATATGTTCTAGATATAACTTGTTTGATACCTGGCTATATTTTTCCCACTGTATGGCTTATCTTTTCACTTTATTGGTGGTTTATTTTTATATGTTAAAGGTTTTTATGAGTTGGGGTCTCATTTGTTGATTTGTTCAACTAATTCCCTTGCAGTCTGAGTTTTGTTCACACAGTATCTTGCTATACTCAAGTCTTTAAGATTTCTACCTACTTTCTCTCACAGAGGACTTAGTGTTTCTGTTCTACTATTTATATGTTCTATCCATTTTCACTCTACTTTAGTGTACAGTGATAGATATGGTTCTAGTGTTTTGGGGGGGTGTTTATTTTTTTATTTAATAGTTTTATTGTTTAAATTTAACAATGGTTATATTACATATTTTCATCATCAGATCAGTTTAGATTAATACATATAGGTATATAAGATTGATCAAACAGTTAAACATTAACCCTTTTAGAATTCAGCATGTGGAAAGCCAGTTTTCTAAGCACCATTTATCAAAAAACCTCTCTTTCTTCTAGTGAATATGGTTGGCTGGTTGGTTCCTTCATCAAAAGTAAGGTATCTGAGTCTGTTTGGAGATGCATCTGCATCTTCTAAGTTGTTTTAAAGATCCTCTGTTCTGTATTTTGGCAAATATCATGCTGATTTTATAACACCTTATGTCATTTCTCTTTGCTGTCCAGAATTGATTTTGCTAATGTAGGTCTTTCCTTTCCAAATTAATTTCAGGTATGGTTTCTCTAATTCTGTGAGGTATATTAATGGTATTTTCATTGGAATTGCATTAAATCTGAATAGCAGTTTTTGGAGTACAGCTATTTTCACTACGTTGGGTCTTCCTATACAAGAGCAAGGAATATCCTTGCATTTTCTGATATCCTCCACAATCTCCTTATTTAAGATACTGTAATTTTCACTGTCTATATCTTTTACATGCTTTGTGAAAATGATACCTAAGTCTGTTTTTGTTTAATTATATCATGAAGGGTGTTATTTTCCTAATTTCTCTTTGAGCTTGTTGTTTAGAATTATTATATCTTCTTGATTTAATTTTCATAATTCAATTTTTCTGTCCATTCTGTGTTTTCCAGTTTATTAAAATATAGGCTCTGTTATCAGGTGTTCATGATCTCCTGGATTGCTGAGGGGTCCATTGTGATTTTTCCTCTTTTCATTTCTAATTGCTTTAATTTGTGTTTTTTCTTTCCTCATTTTGAGGAAGGTAGGTACTGGTTCATCAATTTTATTTATTTTTTGGAAGAACCACCTTTTTAATCCAATGACTTTTTGTATTTTTTTAGGTTCTATTTCACTGATTTCTGCTCTTTATAATTTCTTCCCTCTTATGGGCTTTCAATTAGATTTGTTCTCCTTTTTCTTGGAGTTTGAGGTTTATTTGAGCTCATTCTGTTTTCCTGTTGGGTGACTTCATCACTGTAAATTATTCTGTAGGATTGTCTTCATTGCCTCCCATAAATTTTAGTATGATGTGTATTATCATTTGATTGTATATAGTGTTAATTTCATCTTTAATTTTCTCTGTAAACCATTGGTTGTTCAGAAGGGTGTTGTTTAATTTCCATTTGTAAATGTAGTTCTTGTGGCTTCCTTTGTCTTTGCTTTCCAGTTTTAGTGCACTATGGTCTGAGGGTATGCATGGGATTATTTTAGCCCCTCTGTATTTACTTAAATATGATTTTTCAGCTAATAAATGATCTATTTTGGAGAATGTAACATTTGAGAAGAATGGATGTTCTCTTGATTTGGGGTAGAAACCCCACTGACATCTACCAAGTTCATTTGTTCACCGGATTGGCTTAATTCTATTTGTTTGTTAATTGTTTTGTCTAGTTGATATTCCATTTATGAGAGTGAGGTATTAAATACCTAACTATAGGAGCAGTTCGCTTGGGCCCCCCTTTTGTTCCTCTCTTGGACAGAAGCTTTATTTCCCAATAAATTTTCTATTCTAAACCTCAAAAAAAAAAAAAAAAAACCTAACTATAATTGTGTTAGTACTTATTTGGTCTTCCATGTCAGTTAAGATTTGTTTTATGTAGTTAGGTAAGCCTGTGCTTGATGCATAAATATTTATGATTGTTATTTCTTCTTCTTGAGGTTTTTCCTTTTCTAATATGTAGTGAACTTGTTTGTCTTTTTTGATCAGTTTTGGATTATGTTTGTAACTTCTACAAAAAGAACAACTATTGATGCCTTTTTCAATGCCTTTTCTTATGGCATGTAGAATTATTTCCCACCCTCTGACTTTTAGCCTATGCATTTTTTCTGGGGTTAAATGCATTTCTTGAATGCAGCATATTGTTCGTTCTTGCATCTTGATGTATGCTGCCAGTCTCTTTCTTTTGATTGGTGAGTTGAGGCAATTTATGTTGGTGTTTATATTTGACATAAATTGGCTTTTCTTGTCCATGTTGTTTCCCTGTTGTTTGTCTGCTTTCTTTAACTAATTGCCCTGCTTACCAGCTTTCTTCTATGGGTTTTCCTGTGTGTGGTCTTTGTTATTTCTTCCTGATATGTCTTTCAGAGCCTTCTATAGATTTGGTTTAGTGGTCATAAATTTCAGCTGCTCTTTGCCATGGAAGTATCTTATTTCTCTGTCAATTCTGAAGAATAATTTTGCTCAGTATATTAATCTGGGTTAAAGATTATTTAACTTTAGGACTTGAAATACTTCACTCCAAGCTCTGCTTGGCTTGACATTTCTGTTGAGAAGTCTGCTGTGATTCTGATGGATTTTCCTTTTTAGGTGATTTCTTTTTTCTGGCTGCTTTTAATAATTTGTTCCTGTATTAAATTTCTGTAGTCTTGATTATTGTATGCCTTACTGTAGATTTACTTTGGTCATGGCTATTTAGAGTTCTGCATGCTTCATTCACAGGTAAGTATGCATCATTAAACATTTGCCATGAGAAACAGCCATCTGAAAATAACCTACTTACCTGTCAAATGCATTTATCAAGACTATTCTGTTGTACAAGATACACTACAGTGTGAATGATACCCTGACACCCCTGGAACATAATATTGCATTCTGCAAGAATGATGTCTCTTGGTGTATAATTTGATGTATAATTTCCTCATATGCAAAAGAGAAAATGGACTAATGATGTTATTTTCCCCACAGGATTATTAGAACATCTGGCAAAATGGGAGCTTATAAATGATAGTCCTTTTGCATATGAGGAACTAAAGGTAAAAAAGAGATTGTATGCCATCTTTGAGCTGACAGCTAGCAGATCCAAAAGTTGAAAACAAGTAATCTCTTTCCAGAGTTTGGGTGTATCTTCTTATTAAATAGTGTTCTTTTTATTTATTTTACTTTTGCTTGTTTTTTTTGTTTTTTTTTTTTCATGGCCGGCTCAGCCTGCCCTCGGGCAGGGCTGGCACAGCATGTGGTGCCCGGGGGTCGAACCGCGGTCCCTGCAGCCGCCCAAGCTTTCCTAAGCAGGTGCTTTAGACCACTGAGCCATCCTGCCGGGGCCCAAATAGTGTTTTTTTTTTTTTTTTTAATCTCCAAATAAGAAGGATAAATATTTGAAACCGATGTTATGCAATGAAAGAAAAATTTCAGATAGTTTTTTGTCTTGATTTGTTTTGTTTTGTTTTTGAGACAAGGCCTTACTATACATTTCAAGTTGGCTTTGAACTCACTGTGCAGCTCAAACTGGCCTCATATTCATAGCATTCTGGCTCCATTTCCTGAGTGCTGAAACTATACGAGTATGTGTGTACCACCAGACAGATCAGGCTTAGGCTTAAAAATCAAACACTAGATCTATTTTTTGGTACCTTTTACAAACATAAGGCAAATTAAATTTCCAGTGACATTTGAGAGAGAAAATTTAATTGTGTAATATTTGCTCCTTCCCTCTTAATATGATAACAACAAATTTGCACAAAATGTGTGAAAACAACAAAGGAAATTTCTTCAGAGGTAATTACCACAGCCTGTTTTTCATTTATTTCTCATCTCTTCCTTTAAATGAAACTTAGTAAAAGAAAATTACGGGCTTCACTGTACTATAAATTTACTTCACCACAGGGATGAAGTTAGAGTAAATAAATGATCAACAGGAAATACCTAAAACATCTACACTGATGAAGAATAAATATTCCAAATATAAAACAACTACTGGTATGTTTATTTGGCTATTAACATTTTTCACATGCTTCCAGTTTCTATATCTAATTTTTTCTTATTTGATATCTAATTAAGCTATGATTTCCAAAATATAAATTCTCATGGTGTGTGAAGTGGAGTTTTGCAACATAATTTGAACTTACCAAAGATGGACCTAGTTTTCCTCAAGTTAGAATAAAGTACTACTGATTAAATATACCAGGCAACTGAATAATATCAGTTCTTTCCCCAAGATGTGTACATCATTCTCAGATTCTGACAGATGACATAGGTGTACCCCTGAGATAGTAAGGCATATCAAGGTACACCAAAACCTCTTGCAATCAGAAAAGGCTTGTCAAATAAATGAGAAATCCATATACCAGAAATAGCTATTGTTAAACATTGCGAGTCAAGTTGCTTTGGTGGAAATTATATGGCAAAGTCAAATGCAGCAGACTTGAAGATTTACTATATCCCTGCTGCTTCAAAAGGAAAGTCACAAACAAAAATAAAGGCATTATCTTCCCAAAACAAGGAGAAAAAATTCCATCCTGAAAGCTTCTAAGATAAAAAAGACTTTTTCCTACCTTATAGCTAGTTTTAAACATGCCAAAAAGCAAATGCATTAAAGAGGATTTAAGTTATTCCTAAATTGTTTTTCGGATGTTTCTGGGGATTGACACAGGAAACTCAGGGGCACAGTGTTTGCCTGGTAAGCTCAAGGTCCTGAGTTTGATTACAAGTACCCTGGAAAAAAAAGTTTATGATCCCAGCAAATTTTAAGCCACTTTCTTGGAAAGCTTAAAAACCACATGACTGTTTCTATTGATCAGGAGGGAAAAAAAAAATCCGAGGCTATGTGCCATTTGTGTTGCTATCCCTACAGAATATTTTGCATAAGACTGTTGAAAACATTGCCAATATCAATGTTTAACTTAGTAATAATACCTGCAGATATTTTAAAATAAGTGATACCATTCTGTAGTAAGAGTAAAGAGAGTATCATGGGCATGAAAATATATTCTCTAGCCTGAGAACAAATCAAGAATGCAGTTGGGGCACTGCTTCTCATATAAAAATTGTTGGCTTATATATCAAAGTATATTAAGAAATGTGTAATGTGTGATTTTCCCATTACCTTGTCTTTTGTTGACCTAAAAAGTAATTCGTACTGTGTTAAATATTAATTGAAAGAGAAACTTTAGATAAGAGTGGAGAGTGATTCTGACAAGCAAGGGAGAGAGACAGAAAGAAGGAAGGAAGGAAGGAAGGAAGGAAGGAAGGAAGGAAGGAAAAGAAAAAGAAAGAAACAAAGAAAGAAGGATAGAAAGAAAGAAAGAAAGAGATTACTTATTATTTTATTGCTCTAGGTGGGTCCAAGAGAATGAAATGGGTTAATAAAGTAATCAATATCAATATGAGCATTTCTTACTCTTTTCCCTAGCTGGACTTAAAGGTCTGTGGTTTTTTGTTTTGTTTTGTTTTGTTTTACCACGAAATGCTGCCTATGAGAACTCATGGCCAAGAGTAAAGAACATCAACCAGACATATAATAGAAAATGAAGGAGTTGCAGCATCTGCCCTTTGTGTATTCATTTCCCTCTTCCCACCTTCTTATCTAAGCCTACCTCCTTAAGCCTTGTGAACAACAGAACAGTTTCTTATGATTTTATTCTTTTGTTTTTCAGGCAGTAGAGTGCCACTTGAGTTATATCCCCATCTGTAGGAAAACAAAAGTTGAGTGTAAGGATGATTAGTTGTAGCATAGAAGCTGCTGTGTAAACTACTCTTTCTTTTTCTAACCATCTCTCTTGATCTCCTTTTGCCTCTACATTTTTCTTCAATTTTACCCACCATATTGTCAAGACTTACACTTGGCTGACATAATCATTGTTTGTAACCGTGGTGGCAGACCACGGTTTGGCATGTATGCCAAAGCAGGCAGGCAGAGCCCTCCCTGTTGGCACACAAGCAAATTATATGAGTTGCTTTTGCTAAACTCAAACCTCAGTATCAGGCTTACCTGCAGTGTTGGCTGTTTGCAATAAATAAGTAGGTTTTGGTTGCAGTGACAATGCTTGGTTTCTATGGTGTATGAGAGCAAATCATTGGTGTATGACATCATCACAAAATGCTTTCAATTCCAAATCCCAAGACAAGGAATTGGATTGGCACAATTCATTCCTTTGTGTTCAGTCTTGATTCATAAATTTTGGCTATAATTATCAGTTGTACAGTGTCCTCCAAATTCCCAAATCTGAATGTCAGCTTATTTTGAAATGGGATTTTTGTAGATACAAACAAGTAGATATAATTAAGATGAGGTTATCAGGGCAAAATTTTAATCTGTTTTATCTATGGCTTTCTAAGAAGGGGGAAATTTAGACACAGGAACTGAAAGATGTCTCTGAGAAGACACAGGTACACACTGGAGTGACTGTTCTATGAGCCAAGAAGGTCTGGGGCTCACAAAAGCTGGAAGAGGCAAGAAGGGACCCTCTCTTAAGGACACCTCCCTAAATCCTTACTCTTGGACCTCCAGCTTTCATAACTATGACAGAATTCTTTCTGTTATTTTAAGATATGAACTGTGTGTACTTCTATACATCAGTCCTAGAAAACTAAAATAGTCATGTTTGTTCATTGTCCAGCCCTGATTCAAATAGTTGGAGGGTGTAATACATCTACAATATGACACTTTTGACCTTTCGCTGAGCTTGTACAATGATTTTTCCCTCCAGAAATTATAAAAGCATATTGATAATGCCACTCTCTCTTGTCAACAATATACCTAGTGACTAAAGTTTTAATAAAAATCTCACAAAACCAGAAGCAAAAATGGTGTACTCTATTTCATTAGAGATACATAGTTTATCCTCTATTTATAGCAAAGGGAAAAATTTCAAAAGCAAGAAAAACCCAAATCCAATTTCCTTCTAAAACTAGACCAAATGGAATTTTCTAACTGTACTTGTTCCATTTTCACACATGTTGTTAAAAGAACTTAAATAGAAAAAGGAAATTGTATGTACCATTGACCGTCTGCTGTCATGGTTTGGAGTTTTGGCTTTCATCAACATCATGAAAGGCATGGAATCTACACGTACAGTTAAAGAAACAGGAGCAACATGTTATCAATATATACCACTTCATTCCTTTTAAATGAACCCACACGGTCGTGAACACAACTGAACACCCAAAGAACTTCATTGGAAGACACCACAATGGGATGCATTTATCTTCTATAACAGAGTTTGGCAAGCTGTGATCCAATATAACCCATCCCTCTTGGCTTTTGTAGTTTCTGTAATGCAGCTCAGCAAGTCATTTGTATATTGTCTATGGCTGTATTTGTACTAAATGTCCTTTTACACTTAGGGCCAGCCAAATAGCTCAGTGGATTAAAATACCTGTGCCCGGGACTCACTCCTCTGCCTGTAGTGCTGGTCCTGCCACCAGGGCATGCTGAGCCGGCAATTGAGACTAGGTGTGGTGGTGCACACCTGTAATCCCAGCTCTTGAGAGGCTGTAAACAGGTGGATCACTGAGTCCGATCTAGTAGTGAGACCATGAGCACCCTGTAGACCATTCCCTAAAACAAAAAGTGACTCCAGGAAGCTTTGTTTTCCTCCACCTCATAGCTGCACAGCTCCTGATTCCTCTGCTTCTGCGTGTATCTCTATTTGGCTTCCTTTCTCTACCTTAAGTCAATACTCTTTAGATGATACTCAACTTACTGTTTAATATTCAGAATTTGTTCGCCAACACCCTCCAGAGAAGAGCAGTGTAGTTCATTCTGTCTTGGAAGATACGCACTCTAAGGACCTCTACCCTTCCCTGTTTCTCTAGGATACAGGCCTAAGCTATGGTCAAAAATAGTGACTAATATATTGGTTGATGAGGGATAAGCCCTTCAAAACATGAAGGTATATCTCAAAGGAACTTGAAGCATTGAAAGTGGGTTGAGATCTATTGCTGACACCTGGAGCAACTGAGAAACTGTCAAAATTTCAATATGTACTGGAAATATCACTTCACTTTTTTTCTTTTTTTAAAGAGAGTAAAAATTAGAACTAAAACAGAAAAAAATACAAATGACACAGAATTTCAATGTCTTGACATATTGCCATAAGAATAACATTTTATAAGGCAAAAGCAGCATGGTAAGGCAGGAGAAATCCTTCCAGCAAGTGTACCTGGACATAGAAACTACTATAGACCAACAGCATCCTAAAGCTAACAGTGGTAATTTTATGTTACTAAGTAACAATTACTCAATGATAATAGGGTAAATATGTATTTCCTGGATTTCTATAGGTGAAAAAGAAGCTGATATCACGTTCTATAAGGATAGAGCACACGACTCATGATGTCGTCCTGCCCAGACCTCAGAGCCAGTCACATAGTACACTAAAATGAGATTGGCCTTGTACTCACCAGCAATTCTCAGCAATTGAATTACAAGGTCAAAGACAGATCAGAGATGTGACTACATATTTGATTTTCAATGTCTAAATATCCCTAAGAATGGATACCGTTTACCTAATGTAATTTTACTTCTACCTATTACTATACTGAACCCAGTTTATGGACGCCTGCCTCAGCAACTGCTAGTTAAGGCTTCAGAAATTTCCTAAGCCATTTGATATTGCATCAGCAGTTTATCTCAGCCATCTTGGAAGTATTTGTTGTATAAGCATCATAAGATGCTACAAAACAGGTTTTTTTTCTTTGTTTATATCTTTTTTTTGGGGGGGGGGGGTACCAAAGATTGAATTTAGGACCTTGCATTGCTATCTCCCAGAACCTTAAAACAGGCTCTTTCTTGATCAGAATACCACTGACTTCATCCTACCCTTATTGTACAAGTAATGATTTTCTTGTATTTTTCTAAAAGAGATTATTCAACATTTTATAACTATGCAGCACTTTATCATTACATTCCAGTTTCTGAATGCCCTTCATTTTTAATCCAACAATTTATCATCCTCCTCTACCCTAGGCCAACAATGCAGCAAAGGAGTTCATCCCTTTCCCTTGACCACCTAGAAGCAAGACATCTGGCCCACACACCAGATAATTCCCTTCATGCTGCTCATGATTCATTATCATGATTCTTCAACCCAACTCCACCTTCTATTGATCCTCCAGGTGGAATGATAATTTTCTAAAAGATATAGTAAGCTTATAAGTGAGTATCTGAAAATATTTTATGATAAATGCTTTAATTTTAGAATAATCTAGAGGAGCTACGTTCTCCCTAAAAAATATAGAGCAATGCTGATTCCTCAGAGAAGGCTCTTAATGCAAAGCCAAGAAGAAAGAGCAGCTGTGAATATTGGCCTCTCTCCAGTGTGATAATCTGGGGATGCTCTGCTGCTGTTCATGGAAATTTTAGTGTTCAGTCTTCAAGATCTCTAGTGGGGATTGCTTATCGCTTGTGATTTTTGAATTGATTTCTCTCGCACAGTTAAGGAAACAAGGGGGCCTGGCAGGATGGCTCAGCGGTCTAAAGCGCCTGCTTGGGAAAGCTTGGGTGGCTTCAGGGACTGCGGTTCGATCCCCAGCACCACATGCTGTGCCAGCGCTGCCCTCGGGGCGAGCTGAGCCAGCCATGAAAATGAGTGAATAAGCAAACAAGGGTTCTGAAACAAGAAAAAATTAATAATAAATAAAATAAAATAAAAAAATTATTTAAAAAAAAAGGAAATAAGCATCACTTAGATGTGAACTTTTATTGGCTACCACAATAACTTAAAATGATGAATGTTATTTTCCCTATTTTAAAAACTACATTCCTTTCACCCATTCCCCTATATTTTGGGTATGCAATGAGGCAGAAAGAAATCCAGTAGTCCCGCTTCCCTCTATTCACTGGTTTGTTTCCTGTGGCTTCAGCTACATGTAATCAATGATGGTATGAAAATACTAAGGAAAAATTTTAAAAATAAACATTTCGTAAGTTTCAAATAACTTCTGTTATAATATATTGTTCTGATCAATTTAATTTATTATTGTTGTGAGCATCTTACAGTCTATAACATATAGATTGAAATTTAACGTATGTATGAAGGAATAGGAAAGCCATGATGTGTATAAGATTCAGCACTATTCGTGGTTTAAGCTACCCACACACGTTTTCAAATATATCCCCACAAATAAGGGGAGTATGTATTCAAAAAAGAACTGATTCACTCATACATTTCCTAAAAGATCCATATAAAGTGCTATTCAGAAATTTTAAAAAACAAATCTTACCTATTAGCCATAATGCATAACTTATGTACCATTAAAGATATATTCTTATAGTTTAAAAAATAAAGTCATTGATATTTTAATATGCATGAAATAAGCCCAAATTTGAAAAGCATGCACACTTTGCTCTGAACGCTTTACCGAGTACCTGGGATTCCTGAGGTCCTGGAATGCCTTCAGGGAACACAAACAGGATGCTTGGACATACTCAAGAGGATCTTCATGAGGACACACTGCACCTTCTCAGTGTCTCTAAAGGTGGAAGTTGGAAAAAGTTTTCTTCCATGTTGCAAGACAGAAAGCTGTGTAATATGTCCAAGATAAAAAGGTCAGTAAGTGGTGGATCTAAGAGTAAAGTCACACGTAATTGCAAAAGTATAGAACCTGTTCTATGTATTGCTTGCAACAGTACAATGAAGGAATCATTCCATTGATGTGCAACAATCCCAAGAATATAGGCTTACCTTGGCCCTGAGCGACATCTTTCTCAGAATGTTAAAATTTTTATCTAATGTTTTAGTTTTTGTTTTGTTTTATGTATGTTTTTTGTTTTGTTTTTGTTTTTGTACGAGGAACTGAACTCAGGACCTTGTGGTTGCTAGCCATGTGCTTATGCCGCCAAGTTGTCTCCCCAGCTACCTAATGTTTTGCAAAAATGCATGGTCAAAGAAAATATGACCACTTTCTATTTCTTGAAATTCATATATAAGGTGGAATGAAGGAAGGTAATAATAACAGTTTTTATTCAATTTTATATGAATAGACAGCCCATGGTTGCTATAACAGATTACCACAAGCTAGATAACTTTAAACAGCAGAAATATGTTTTTTTCCCCAGTATGAGAGCAGAAGTCCAAAATCCGAGTCTCAGCAGAACCCTACTCTGCTCCCTTTCAGTGCTCCAGAGAAGTCAGCCCTCTGTTCTTCCAGACCGTGGCAGCTACAAGCTTGACTTCGCTTGTGATTAGATCTCTCTATTCTGTCTTCACTGATCTCACCTCTGTGCATTGGAGTTACTCTCTGCTTTCTTTCTTCAAGAATGCTCAGGGCCAGCCAAATAGCTCAATGGATTAAAGTGCCTGCAGGCAGGTGCAGGGGCCAGGGGTTCAATCCCTGGAGTGCACTGAGATGGCAATTGAGACTGTGCATGGTGGCTTGCACCTGTAATCCTAGCTCTTGGGAGGCTGTAAACAGGTGAATCATTAAGGGTCTGATCTAGCAGTGAGACCCCGAACACCCTGTGGACCCTTTCTTAGAATACAAAAAAAAAATTAAAAATTAAAAAACAATGCTCACAATGGCATGTAGGGACCATCCAGATACTCTAGCATTACTGCCTTGCCCAAACTCCTTAACATAACTGCATCAGCAAACATTTTTCTTGTAAATAAAGTACTGTTTACCAATTCCAAAGACTGGAATTTAACACCTTTGAGTGGCCAATATACAGCTTGTTACAGTATTATATTTGGGATTTAGTCTTCACACACATAAAAGAAAACACACAAGGGGATAGTTAGACCATATATCACTCTTTCTTCTGACAAACGGCAAGACACTACTCTTTGTCCTTCCCCACATCTGCTTCCTACCATTTCCTACGTTACCTTCTTCTTTCCACGCAAAGCAGCCACATTTAGAGGAAAGGAAGAGTGCCTCTTCATTCCTGTCACTAACTAAATCCATTCTGTTACATAGTTCTAAGAGTATGGGTTGGCTGTGGGCATATAAGTAACCCCTGAAGCTTCCCTCCCAAGGTGAACTGCACCACCAGTACAGATACCCTGAGCACCAAGAAGTCCCTTATATGAGATTCCTACAGGTGGGGACGCAATCATATGGGAAGTCATTGATACACATATGCATGTGCTCCAGACCAGAGCCTGGTATGGTAAGAGAATGCAGGAGCTGACTCACCGGAAGCCCCCATTTATTCTTTGACCTAAGGCTCTGCAGGTGGGAAAGGTGAACTTGGCCCTGGGGACAGAGGTGCAGGCAAAGCCAAGAATACTCTGCCCTTGGCTTCTCTGTGACACAGCAGCAGTTGAGAGAGCACCAGATAATTAAGAAGAGCTAAGCAACTACTTTGCTAAGGTAGAGTTAATTTCTAATAAATGTCAATATGGAAAAGTTGTTTTGATGTGATCAATGGTCTATATTGTTCATATTTCGACTCAATAATTTTGTTTCCTTGAATTCCATCTTGAAAACATTTAAGAAATATATAAATGACTTTATATACAGATTTTCATTCTCAAATTGTTTTTCTCTTTTAAGAAAATGAAGAGAAACATCCCAAGTGTCCAATAACAGACATATAGCCAAATAAACAGCAGTATATGGAAATCAATATAATATAGCTTATAAAAGCAATGTTTATAAATTGTTTTAATAACATGGAAAAGCCTTATGAAGTTGAATAAAAACAAAAGAATAAGATGCAAAATTATAAGTACAATATAGTCTCAATTATATAAAAATTCTAGAAAAAAATGACTTTAAGAAAATAACCAAAATGTTAATTGCCCACAGAAAATGTCTGGACTTTTTTATAACTATAATTTATAGTTTGACAAGTTATCTATACTAACATATATTACTTTTTCAGAATAATTTTTTTTGAATAATCACATTAAAGGGCCATCCAGATAGCTCAGGGGACTAACACACCTGCTTAGGCAGGCACAGGACAGGGGTTTGGTTTCCAGCATGCTGTGCAGGCCTGCCCCTGGAGCACACTGAGAAGGCTATTGAGACTGGGTGTGGTGGCACATGCCTGTAATCCCAGCACTTGGGAGGCTGAAAGCAGGAGAATCACTATGAGTCCTATCTGTGTAGTGAGTCCTGATAGGCCTTATATTAAATACATTTTAAAAAGAACCACATTAAAACATTGAGGCTAACTACGCATAGTACATCAAACACATATGTTTATCAGCTTCTTCCCCAAATCTCCTACATAATGGTGGAATGATTTTTAAAGTCAATGCCTTAGTTACTTTTCTCATTGCTGAAACAAAGTATCCAGCACCTAAAGTTAAAAACGAAAGGCTTCTTTGGCCCACAGTTTGTAGACATTTCAGTCTGTAATCAGCTGGCTCCAAGACAGGGCAGCCTAGCAGGGGGCGTCTCAGAAGAGGAACAGTTCAAAGCAGGCAGAAGGCAGAGGACAGCAGTGCAGCAAGTTTTGAGCAACAAGCAGCAACAGTATTCCTGTCCCTTATACCTTATCTTATGCAGACTTCTTACCTTTAGGGCAAGTAGCACTCACCTCTTTAATCCTGGTTCACAACCTTTCAGCATCACACGCTCTAGGTCCAGCCATCTCCAAAAGAAAACCCTACCTATGACTGCATGAGGCTTTGGGGGACACCTAGATATAAGACAAAACAGGCTGAAATCTGAAAGATAAAGACAGTGAAAAAGGATGACAACTTTAGAAGTTAGAAAGATGTTGCAAAGGAGATGGCAGATACAGCGAATCTGAGAAATTTGACTTTACTGTCAGCAATGGAGGTGGGCAGTTTTTTCTACAGGAAAGCTTAGGAATGCGGTGCACCTTATCATGTGCGAGTGAGAGGGAAAATGAACTAGAAAAGCAGAGAACAATTAAGTCTGTACAAAGAACACTTAGAAAACAATGGAAGCCTCCCCAATCCCAACAGAAGATAAAGATGGGGATTTAGCTTCCCAAAACATAGAACCAGAGAGATTCTGGGCTCAATATAATACACAGAGCTGAGAATTCAGATACTAAATAACTGAAAAACTTCACACTCCCTCCCCATACTTTCCAAACTAGGGGAAAAGAGCCAGGTCAACAAATGGGAAGTCGGCCACAGGCCATTCACTGATAAGCCTTTGCATATATGCACAGTGATTGGCCAACCTTTTGTTTCATTCTCTAAAATGAAGCTAAAAATCACAGTTCATTTGAGGAAAACCTGAAATGTGGACAGAAGCATCTAAGAGGAACACAAGGTAAGCAATATAACTCGAGGGAAATACAAAACAATGTGGTGAGCACATTTAATCTCTGAATATATCAACATTAAAATACTCAGAGATGTAGATTATGTTTAATGCATCAAGTAAGAATAGAAAACTATAGATAGGACAGGAGAGAAAAGTAAATCTTTGAAATTCAAAAATAATGTAGTAAGAAAATGAAAATTTCAAGAAAATATCTGGGAGAAAAAAAAAAAACCCTTACAGGATGAGTGGTAGTGCTAGGCCTTCAACCCAACTTGGACCTCAACACCAGAATGCAGTGCCCTGTCGTCCATCTGTGCCTGCCCCCAATTTACTTCCATGGATTCAAAAAATTCATCTGCAGCCTGAAGAATTCATTTGCAGCATTCTGTGCCTCTCTTAGAACTGCCATATCACAGCCCTCTGATTTCAGGAACAATGAAACTTTATTGCCAGTTTCTGCCATTTATCTGGAAATAGAAGAATAGGTTTCCCTTGACCTGTATTTTTCCCATCATTCTCAAATGCAGCCTATGTAATAATTTTATAATATCAATTCTTCTCTGACTGTTCACCTTTCCTTTTCTAGGAGGTTCCCACAAAATTCTCTAGCCTTTTATTGCCTTTGGAAGTCGTAACTCAAATTAGGAAGAAGTATTGACATGTTCCCAGAGGCAATAGGAGCTCCATGGTAGCTTTCATCAGCATCAGCCAGCTCGGTCCTCAGATACATCTTCCCATGAAAAAACTCAGTGCTCCATGCTCAGATCCACCTGAGATCATTAATTACTTGCTCGTTCAGCATTTTATGACTTGGTGCAGCTTCTGACAACACAACCCTGACTCCTCTGAAGTGGTTGTTTGGAACTTTCACAGCAATGAAAGCTCAAGTTTATCATTTGATTCTAACTCATTTCCTATCCTAAATTGAAAAGTGTTTAAGTGTAGCATGGCAGATCTGGGACTATGACATTGTTGAACAGAATCCTTCTAGCCGAAGTCCAACTTTGTAGAAACTTAAAGACTTAGTTTAAAAAAGAAAATTTAGACTTCAATTTGATTGTGCTATAGGCATTAATAATTTTTGTTTTTATTGTTAGAGATACATGGGCACTAGAAAGATCATATATTAGCATGTAGTTCCAATAACTCATAATTAAGTTCTAAAACATTAGCTTATTAAAATATATATACATTTAAGAGGGCAAGGTAAATGTGCCCTGCCGAGAGACAGTTCAACAGCTGAACTTAGAAAGAGAATATTCTAGAGGAAGACCCATCACTAAAATGTCTAGTCAGGTAAAATTTATTGCAAAAAAGATTCTTTAGTTAACCTAAGCCCAAGTCACATACATCTCAGTTTGTGCACAGTATATTTTGGGACGCATAAGCTTATTTTTATGTGAGCTATAATATTTACCTGATAGTCCAACAAAATAATTTTGCATATATTGTTTCATTTCATTCTGTTTATAGCTCTTGGAATTATGCAAAACAGCTCTTATGGTCAATGTCTGGATGGTAAAATGACTCATTATACATATTTATTGGAAGAAAGTCTTCCAATAAATGTGTATCCTCTCCCTACACTAATGCCTCTAACAGTACCTAAAATCTAGATAAGGAGAACTTTATTGAATATCTAGTAGTTGAACAGATGTTTATGGAACACAGAACAACTAGAAAAAAACCGTTCACTTTCAAGTAATCAAATATTATTTTCCTTGTAAGTTTTTCAAAGGTGATGCTTTTCTCTTTTTCTTTGCTTTCTTTCTTCTTTATATATTGTGGCTGGCTCAGCCTGCCCTGTGGGTGGGGCTGGCGCAGCATGTGGTGCCTGGGATGGAAGTGTGGTCCCTGCAGTTGCCTAAGCAGGGGCTTTAGATGGCTGAGCCATCTCGCTGGCCCCTTTTTATTATTTTTTTAAGGAAGGGTCTATAGGGTGTTTGGGGGTCTCACTACTACATTGGACTCGTGGTGATCCACCTGTTTACAGCCTCCCAAGAGCTGGGATTACAGGTGTGTGCCACCATGCCCAGTCTCAATTGTCTCCGTGCTCAGGGGATGGGGGAGATGCCCCGCAGGCCCAGGGATTAAATACCCAGTTGCTGCTCCTGCTCACATGTGCTTTAATCTGCTGAACAATTTGGCTGGCCCTAAGGATGGGAACATGCATTATGGGACACAGGCAGAGCAAAGTGCTACCCCAACAGAACTCTCTTGAACAGGTCCTGGACCTTGCTCATCCCTCGGAGGGCATGCCAGCTTAGCTTTCTTTATCTTTTATAAAGACTTTTAAAAACTCAATAAAGTAAATACGGTAAAATCTATTTGGTGGCCACTAGGCAGATCACTACCCTGAATTATTATAACTCAAATGATAAAAAGATTAAAAATAGTTCTAGTATTTTGCACTACACAAAGCAACTCACAGAATTCTTGCAAAATGGTCTTTGTGGGGAAATAAACAACATGTGTTATTAGCCAGTGAATTATTTCCCTATAGTGGCCGGCTTTGTGTACACAGCTTGGTGGCCATGGTGGGCACATTGTCTGATACTCAACTATTTCCAAGTACACTAATTCCACCTCCCACCCCCATGCAGGTTCTGGATCTTGTTCATCCCCGTTCTGCCAGAACCTGTCTGGTACATGCATTGTGAGGATTTGATGAATGTTTTATGAATAAGCTAATTAATGAATAAATAAACTGCTGCTAAATGGTTGCTGGATGTCTCTTGGCAGAGAGAAGAAGCAACAATAATAACCAAAAAAAAAAAAAAAAAGCTGTAGAGGCAGAAACACTTGGGCTTACTTTCAGCTCAGCCAGACAGTAGCTGTACAATCAAAATTTCACAACTGCTTAGAAATTCTAGTTCATGAACTCCAAAAGGCAGTTTTGAGTGACAAAGTCCATCTTTTGGGGCTCCTCTTGCCAAAAATGGGCTTACATGTAAAACACAGGTGAAATGACCACAAATTCAATTTATGGCAGGTTAGCATCATCTGTCCTGAAAACACATGAATACTATAAATACACTTATCCATTAAAAAAAAAAAAAAAAGTATGAAGAGGACTGGGGGATAGCTTGGCAGTCTAAGTGCCTGCCTGGCAAGCAGAAGGACCTGGGCTCCATCTGCTATACCACACGCCATGCTGACCCCTGTGCCATGCATATCACTGAAATCAGGTGTGGCGGTGCATGCCTACTATCCCAGTACCAGGGAGGGTGAAACAGGAGGGTCATAATGAGTCTGAGCTATATAGCAAGGCCCTGTATCAAATAAATGAATGTTTAAAAAGTATGAAGAAAGTTAAATTTTAAATCCCAATATAATGTAGCCCAGCATTACAAAACCATGAAATCAAAGAGTGCAACCAAATTCATTATCTTTCAAGAAAACAGATGATTAATTAGAAATACATACTTAATACCATTAATTAAAAATGGTTCAATGAATAGCATATGTAAATAATCATCCCTTGAAACATTACCATGAAGATGGCTTTGTTGTCAGGTTGATTATTAACTTCATTGATGGTGAACATTCACTTGACTGCTACAAAACTAACCAATTTGCCCCAGTAATTGTGCAATTTGGATTATGGGGTGATTTAATGACAAGTTCTACCTAGGAAAAGTATAGTTCATTAAAGAGCTTGGAAGCCATTTTTAAAGCCAAAAGAAATGATTGAAAGACATACATGAAAATGGAACATTTGTAGAAGGCTCAGTGGGAACTCCCTATTTTCATTCTCATCAAGGATGAAAACTTGGCTCGGTGTGATTTCTATTCCCTGCAAGAATTTCACAATGCAAATGTCATGCTGAAAATTTTGGCAGTTGCTTGGAGCAAAGGTAAGTTGCCCAGATCACTGGAAAATGTTCTGACATTTCAGTGACCCTTCCATTGTGTTTTACAGAAGAAGTTCCAATTAAGCTAGGGCTTTCATCTTATTTACTCTACACCCTGGAAATGAAGGCTGGGTCTGAATGCTTTTTTGCTGTGGAAATAATGCTGAGCTCTGCAAGGAGTAAGAACTGTAGGCCACCACCCAAGCAGATGAAAGGTGATAGAAAATTGCTGTTTTTCATGAAGTTTACCATTTCCCCACTGTACTGTCATGTTGTTGGGTTGTTTTGTTTTGTTTTGTTTTGTTTCATTCTGTTTCCATGGCTGAGACCCTTCACAGATGTTCCTTTTGGCTGGCAGTGCACAGGAACCAACGTAATGCTAGGAAGACCTGCTCTCAGGTTGCTGCTCATTTCGGGCCTTGAATTAACCTCTTCATCTCCTACAACCTGTTTTCTTATCTGTTAGTGAGTGGGACTGGAACCAGATAACTTCCAGGGTCACTTCTGTGGTGTGTGCATTTGCTGTCAGGAGGAAGGAAACAGGCAGAGTATCTGTGTGATGATCTCATTGTGCCAGTGCAGGCACCATCCCCTCCTTTCAGTGGAAATTCAAGTATTAGGATGAAATATTCTAAGGTTGCAGAGAGAAAGTCCACTGACACTGAGCTCTAGAACTGAGAAATGAGGCTGACTCATTTGTTGAGAAAAACTGCTCCCAAATGCAGTTACAAATATCATGCACATCTCGAAAGAAACAAAAAGGAAAAAAGAAGGGGGAGGGGGAAAATCATGAGTGTATATACACAGGATAGCTGGGATGGTTGCACTACTATCTTCTATTAGTGTTTTGAAGGTAGCGGTTAATGCTTAAAATTTTTATTTTGAACAATCTTACATGTTTATATCTGTAATCTGTTCAATTATATCCAAGACAACAAGGTGCAATACAAGCATTTTTTAATTCCTATCATCTTGGGGTTTTTTTTCTTTTGAAGTTGTATATCATTTCTAATATCTTATCTGTAATTTTTTATTCTCTTTGAAGTAAAATAATTAAAATAAAGATATTATGCAGAAAGAAATTGAACAGATCAAGTGATTGTGAGGGAAATAGTAACTTCCTTCTGGGACTTATAAGGTGAAAATAGTTCTAAAATATCAAGTCCAAGATTTAATTTTATTACATTCTGTTCTGATTTAAGACAAACATCAGTCACTGGGTTCCATCTGCCCTCTTGAAATTGGTTATGTAAATATTCATATTCATGAAGCTGTAACAATATAATTAATGGCAAAAATACTTGTAAGAGCTGTCAAGGTAGATATTATTTAAGCAAGGCTGTACACATAAGGATAATCATGTTTGAAATAATAGATCTTTAAATATCTTTCAAGATACTTGATTTAGTTGCTGATACTTAGTTACCATAATAGAGAATATTGGACCCCAGAGATAATGTCCTCTGGAGCTTCGTCTTGCAATAATGTATTCCTAATCAATATGAAACAGTATGCTTGAACTCTCTCATAGGCCATGTTCACAGCTTGCATTCTGTAAAGAATTCACATCAGTGTCAGGAATTGAGAAAAGCCTAAGAAGACGGCTTACAGGGGAAAGAGATGGCCCGCAGTGCTGGAGCCCTTCTTTCCCTAATTGAGTCAAAGGAATGATCAGTGATTCCTGGATTCTATGAGAGACTGATGGCCTTTTCCTTCTTAGCCACCAAAATGCACCAGTTCATAACTATTCAGTTTATTCACTAAGCAAACAGTAACATGTGGCATGGGCTACAAAACTAATTTGCTGAATCCTTCCACAGGTAATTAGATTCTTCATTAATTACCAATGTATATTCCTCACTATGCTCAACTAAGAATCACTTATAAGTAATTAAGCGTGCATCTACTATAAATACATTTTCACCCAGTTTATAGGTTTTTTTATTCCTAAATTTTAAATCAGACATTGTAAAAAGCAGTGCAAGTGCTAGAGAAATGAATAAAACAACATAAAATTCCCCTGTAATCACACCCTTTCTCATTTGAACAGTTCACTTTTAAATGCTACTGGATTTTTCCTATGCATATTCTAAGGCAGCAGTTCTCAACCTGTGGGTCGTGACCCTGGCGGGGGTAGAACAAATACATAATGCATATTAGGTGTTTACATTCCAAATCATAACTATAGCGAAATCACAGTTTTGAAGTAGCCACCAAAATTATTTTTTGGTCTGGGGTCACCGCAACATGAGGAACTGTATTGTGGGGTCACAGCATTAGAAAGTTTGAGAACCACTGTTCCAAGGTATACTATATACCCATATAACTTCGAACCCTCCTAAGACGTGTACAGAGTTTCATAATAGAATCAACATGTATTATTGTTCTGCCTTGATTGCGTATCAATGTATTAAGACCATTTATCTTTACCTACTACAAGATTTTAAAAGAATCATAATAATGAACATTATCCAAGCAAACTTCTGCTAATATTCTGTTCTGAAATTTATCATTTGTTTCTGTATAAGCAATGCTACTAAAAACGTTCTAAAATGTATATCACAGTATGCTGAATTCAGCCTTTCTAAAGAATAGAGTTCTAGAAATGCTATCAATCCCAGGCAGTAATCACTCTGTCAGATTTCTTTTCAGAAAGTTTTCACCAAATGTATCTTACTTACAAGAGGGTAGTGGCACATGCCTGAAATCCTAGCACTTGGAAGGCAGAAGTAGGGAGTCACAGCAAGTTTGAGTCAAACCTGGGCTATATAGTGAGTTTAATCTGGACCTGGACTACATAGTAAGTCCCTACCTTGATTCCGTGGCAATGATGGAGTCTCATTCCCTTGCTTCAGTGACTATCTGACAAGTCATTGATCCTTGATCAAATTTTTTAAAAATCAAATGTTTAAATTTGCATTTCTTAGAAAAATGTATTTATCTATTTGTTTAGATTTCTTCTCACACTACAAACTTATTGTTTTTGCTTATTTTCTATTGGATTAATTTTGAATGAATTAAATTTAATTGATACATTTTAGGTGTATCTAAGGATCTCATTTATCATGAGCAACTTGTACTTCTATTGTCTTTGTTTTTATGTTTGCCCTGTTCCTCTACCCGCCCTTCAACCTCTCTTCCCATAGCTATTTACAATTGTATAATTGAATCACATGTTTATCATCTATCAACTCATGGACATTTAGGCTATTTCCAAGTTTTAGCTATTACAAATTATGCCACTACAAATATGGATATGTATACGTTACTCTGATAGGATGCTTTTAGTTCTTTGTGGAGAAGATATTAAGAAGGGGAATAAATAGGTTCAGTGAACCTCTAGTCCTAGGTTTTGGGTAATATCCACACAGATTTCCATGGTACTTGCCCCAGTCTACAGGCCTATCAGCAGTGGATAAAGACTTCTTTTTCCCCACAGCATGACATTCATTGTTGGTTGACTTTTTAAAAAATAGTCATCTTTCTGGAGTGAGATGAAATTTCAACATTGTTTTAATTTCACCTCTTAAGTGACCAGCAATGTTGAACATTTTGTCATATATTTATTTTTGTTTATACTTTTTCATCAGATGACTATTTTTGGATTGGGTCTTTAAATTGGGGGGATCTGGGATGTTTTAATTATATATTCTATATAGTCCTTTGTCTAAGAAGCAGCTAGTAAAATTTTTTCTTATGTTATGGCTTGTCTCTTTACTCTTTAAATGGTTTACCTTGCTTGCAAAAGATTTTTAATAAGATGAAAGCCCAGTTATTGACTTTGTGATACTTCCTGTGTGATGAGATTTTCTTCATAAGATCTTTACCTACAGAAATGTTTTCTGAAGTTCTTCTGTTCTTCCAACAGATATAATATTTCTGTATTAAAATTTAGGTATTCAATCCATTTTTATTTTATTTAGGTGCATAGTGAAATATTTAATCTTCAGGATGAGGAACGCCAGATTTGGGAGAAAGCCAGTTTTTCCAGCACCACTGATTAAAGACTATCTATCTTTCTTTTAGTGAATATGTTCACTCCTTTGTCAAAGATAAGGTACCTGAGTATGTCTGGAGATGTTTCACATTTTCTAATCTGTTCCATTGATCCATCAGTCTGTATTTTTTCCAATACCATGCTTGTAATTGTCTTTGTTATTCTAGATCTCTCCTAGTTTCAAGTAAATTTTAGGATTATTTTCTCTAATTCTGAGAGAACGCTGTTGAAATTTTAACTGGGATTGCATTAAATCTGTGTAATAATTTTGGGACTATGGCCATTTTCACTATATTGGTTCTTCCTTCCCAAGAACAAAGGATATCTTTCCATTTTCTGATGTCTTCTTCAATCTTGTTTTTCAGGTTATTGTAGAGTTCAGTGTAGAAGTTTTTTATTTTCTTCATTAGATTGATGCCTAGATATTTTTCTTTTTTATGCTATTGTAAATGGTATTGCTAATTTCTTTCTCAGTAAGTTAGCTATTCATAAACAGGAAGACAATTGATTTTTGAGTGTTGGCTTTGTATCTAGCTACGTCGCAGAATTTCTGCATTAAATATAGTAGATTCTAGTGAAGTTTTTTAGTTCCTCTCTAAAATATCATGTCATCTGCAAATAATAATTAAATTTCTTTTTTTTTTCCACCATCGTTCTTTTTATTTCTTTCTCTTGTGCAACTGCTTTGACTAAAGTTTCCAGGACTATATTGGATAAGAATGAAGACAGTGGACACCCTTATGTTGTTACTGATTTTAGAGTGAAAACTTTAATTTCTTATCCAGTTAATATGACATTGCCTGTTGGTTTGTTTCAGGTGGTTTTTATGAGGTTGAGATAAAGTTCATGTATTTGAATTTCCTGTAAGATTTATTTTTTATCATGAATGGAGCTTCAACTTTGTTAAATGCCTTTTTTGCGTCTACTGATGTTGGGAGCCGCAGAAAGCTAGGAATTTGATCAAGCATGTGTAGGTGGGACTGGGCCTCCCTGCCTGGAGCAGAAAGCTACCCCAGTGCTGAGAAAAACATCCTGTTGAGAAAAACATCCTGTCTGGTTCAGGCCAGCTATTGGTTTCTGGGTAGCCTTGTGTTATGGGATGCAAACTTTGTAAAAGTATGAATAAACGATCGTTTCTGTGTGCGTTGAATTAGTCTTGCCCATCAGGCAGACTGGAGACCACCTAGCCCAATTTTTCTGCTTGCCTATCTTTCTTATTCCTACCACAGTGTCTCCCCAGGGTTGAACTATTCACACAGTAAGATCAACAGATCCCTACATTTACAGATCCCTACATACTGAGATGGTCATAAGGCTTTTCTCTGCAGCTCTGTTAATGTGGTATATTGCACTTATTGCTTTATGTATATTGAACCATCCCTGCATGAACCCCACTAGGTCACTGGTATATATGCGTAAAGATATATAAGCATCTTGATGATTTGTTGCATTCTGTTTGCCAGTACCTTATCAAGGATTTTTGCATCTGTGTTCATTAGGGAGATTTGCACGTAGTTCTCTTTTTTAGTTGAGTCTTACTCTGGTTTTGATATTAGAGTAATGTTTGATTCCAGGAATGAATTTGGGAGTATTGTTTCCTTTTCAATTTCATTAAAGGTTTGAGAAGTAGTTGTATTATCTTTTCTCTAATTCACTATAGAATACAGCAGTGAATTCTTCAGCACTTTGCCTTTCCTTTGTCAGTAGATTTTTAATTACATCTTCAATTTCATTCATTGATATTGGTTTATTAATGATTTTTATATCTTCTTACTTCAGCTTTAGCAATTCATATATGTATAGGTATTTGTCCATTTGTTCTGTAGGTTCCATCATATTAGAATACAAGTTCTCAAAGTAGGCATAAATGATCTTCTGGATTTCTGCTGGATCCATTGTGATTTCTAATTTTTAATTCCTAACTGGGTGGATTTGAGTCTTTTTTTCCTGTTTTATAAAGTTTGCTTAAAGTTTGTCAAACTTATTTATTCTTTCAAAGAAACATTTCTTTGACTGCTTGATTCTCTGTGTCATTTCCTTGATCTCTATTGCATTAATTTCTGCTCTGATCTTTACAATTTCTTTCTTTACAAAGGCTTTGGGAATGCCTCACTTTTCCTTTTGTAGAGGCTTGAACTTCCACATAAAGTTATTTATTTAAGCTTGCTCTATTTTCCTGGTGTATTTACCACTATAACTTTCCCTCATAGGACTGTTTTCATTGTGTCACAAAAGTCATGGTATGCTGTATGACATTATTATTTAATTGTATAATCTGTATAATTTCTCACTTAATTTCATTTGTGACCCTTTGTTCAGGAGAGTGTTGTTTAATTTTCACATGTTTATGAGGTTCTAATAAGTATCAGTCACTGTTTTACTAGATAAATAGATATAACAGAAGATATACAAATATATAAGGAAGTACAAGGTCAGCTTACGCTGATTATTGACAGGGTTGGATGAGGAACAGTGTAGAAGGTTCTACACAGTAGAAACAAAACAAGTTTTCAATCCAAGGTCTGGAGTTCATTGCAGAGTCAATGTAACTTATATCAGCAGGCCAACTGGTATGCCACAGAACTAAAGAGTATGCCTTAAAAAGCTGAAGGATTCACGGTAGAAGCCAAAGAGTCTAGAGATTACAATTAGCATCTATGACAGAAGCCAGAGTCTGTGCTGAAAGCTAGGAGGTGACATCCATCTTGAATGTGAAGACTGGAGCTTCTCCAAGGAACAGAAGCAGATTCATCCTTCCTCATTTCCTTTTATACCATCAAAGTGATAGTTTACCCTAGGGACCATCTTGTACATCCTGGGGTGTGGAACTGCTGAGCCAATTTATTTAAGCTTCTAAACTTCTCAAGTTAACATAATCAATCTACTACTACATGTGGCTTCATTTTGTCATTGATTTCTATTTTTATTGCACTATGGTGTGACAACATACATGCAATAATTTCACCTCCTTTGTATCTACTTAGTCATTTCTATTAGTTAATATGTTGCGCTTTTTTTGTCTTTTTTGAGACAGGGTCTTGCTATGCAGTTGAGGCTGGCCTTGAGCTCATTTTTGTAGCCCAGGCTGGTCTCGAACTCGCACCAATCCTCCTGCCTCAGCCTCCCGAGTGCTGGGATTACAGGCGTGAGCCACCACACCTGGCTATATGTTGCTTATTTTTGAGGATAGCACATGTGCACCTGAGAAGAATGTATTGTAATATTGTGATACGGAACACTTTGTAGGCATGTACTTAATAGATTTGTCCTATAGTTTGGCACAGTTATAATACTTTATTTTTTATTTTAGAAAATGTTTTATTTTTAATTTTAAAATAAAATTATGTTTATTATGTTCAACGTGATTTTTAATCTTTTATTATTTTTGATAATAAATAACAATATGACAGTTTCAAAACGTGTTAGTAGTACATTCACAATAATTGAGACAATGCATATTATTGTCCTCGTAGTAGTTATACAAAGCACATGATGTAGAAGTGATAAATTTTCTAATCAATATTGGTAAAAAAAAATTTCTTCTCTTAGAACTAAGAGAAAGTAGTTGTATACATTATTTTTGATTATTTTTATTTCTATGTTCTGTTTATTTTTACCAGTGAGATTTTGAGGTTCCCCATGACATTTATTAGCACTTATTTGATTTTTTATGACTCTTAATGTTTATTTTATATAGTTGGGTGATCTGGGACTGATGCAAAGCTATTTATAATCGTCACCTTTTCCTCTTGGATTGTCCCTTTTGCAAGAATGTAGTTAATGTCCTTATCTCTCTTAATCAGTCTTGGTCTGAAAAATAACTTTGTCTATAAATGGAATGGTACCCCTGATTTTCCTATCTTCTTATTATATGAGTATTCCATCCTTTCACTTTCAGTGTATGAAATTCTTTTTTATGTTAAGTGTATTTCTTGTGTATGGCACTGTTGGAACTTGTTTCTTGATCCAGTCTGTCAGTCTGTTTCTTTTGATTGGTGAATTGAGACCATTAACATTGTTGATTTAACTGATATGTACTTACTTACCCATGTCATGTTGTTTCTTATACTTAGCTTCCTTTTTTCCCCTATGTTTACTTGCTTGCCTTGTCTGGTAGATTCATCCAGCTGAAGTTCACGGAATTATAATCTTTATTATCTCCTTCTAGAATGTGCTTCAAAATACTATAGAATGCTGATTGGTGTTCATTAACTTCCTCAGGTGTTCTTTGTCATGGAAGTATCTTATTTCTCCATGAATTTTGAAAAATAGCTTTATGGAGTACATCAACCTGAGTTGCAGGTTGCTTTTTAGGGCTTGAAATATTTCACTCAAGCTCTCCTTGACTTTATGCTTTGTACTGAGAATTCTGAAGTGATTCTGATGGGCTTTCCTTTACAAATGATGTGTTTCTTTTCTCTAACATGTTTTAATATTTCAGTCTTGTGTTGAATTTCTGGAATATTGATTATCATATACCTTGATGAACCCTTTTTATCATGGCTTATTGGAATTTTATATGCCTCACATTTTTCAGTTTGTCAAATTCTTTTTCCCTGCTTGGGAAGTTTTCTGCCATGATGTCTTTGAACAGCTTTTTTAATGTTGTTTTTGCTCTCTCCTGCTTTTTTACTGACTGATCAACCTTACGTTATTCTTTGCATCATCTAGCAGCTCACTAATTTCCTGTGGTTCCTTTCTAGTTCTAAGAATTTTTTTTTTCATGGTTGCTAATCACAGTCCTATTTTCTGTTTCTGAATTTTTTTCCTCACATTAGCTTATTCTGCTATATATACAATAAAATACAATAAATACAATAAAATACAATAAATGAAAATTTTAAGCTCCTGGATATCTTCTTGAATCTGCTTCATAGATTCTACTTTTTCCTATGTTGGGCATTTATTGTTTCCATTATTTTCCTAAACTTCTCTATTTTCTACCTGCATTTGCTCTAAGTCATTAAGCCCACTTTATGGTCACTATCTCTGCAGTTACCTGAGAAATCATTTCTGATTTCATTTTTTACAGATCTTTATGCACTTGCTTTGTTACTCTCACTGCTGCCACTTCAGAGAGCCCAGGTGGGTAGCTTTCAGGTTGTTTCATCTCACTGCCCCCCGCTTTGCCTTTGGTGAGCTGGAAGTCAGGGTTGCATCTTGTTTAAGTGTCTTGTCATTTTCAGCTGTTATGTTTGTTTGGGTTTTGCTTTTTTAAGCTTAATTTCTAGGTTAATGTTTATAAAATGCCTTTGTCAACAAGTTTTATTGTTAGGATTTAGAACTTTTAGGAAATCGCTACGTCTCAGAGGTATCTCCCCGATATAGATGGCTCTTGAGTTTTGACTCTGTTGCAAAGATCTTACCTCTCCAATTTGTTAGGGATGAGAAACTGATACCTCCTTGGCTTAACTCTTAATTTTTAGGCACTGACCTCTAATATTTTTATGACACTTAAGCAATCTCAGACTTGGACCACTGGCAAAAACAAATGATTAAGCCGGGCATGGTGGCACATGCCTGTAATTCCAGAACTTGGGAGGCTGAGGCAGGAGGATCGGTGTGAGTTTGAGACCAGCCTGGGCTACAAAAATGAGCTCAAGGCCAGCCTGAGCTGCATAGCGAGACCCTGTCTCAAAAAGACAAAAAAAAAGAAAAGATTAGAACAATGATGTTACTTTTGCTAGAGTAATCAAATCATCAACAATGAAACATCAAACAGCCTAGAAAATGACATACTGATATAATTATTGATTTGTCACATGTAATAGTATAAACTATGTCTTGGTTACTTTTTCCTCATTGGTCAGACAAAATACCCAGCACCCAAAATGAAGGAAGGAAAGTTTTATTTAGCTCACTGTTAGTGGAGGTTTCAGTCCATACTTGGCTGGTTCCAAACTAGAGAGGCACATGACAGAGGGCAGCCATTCATGGTCACACAAAAGCAGCAAAAAAGCAAAGGGAGGAGCAGCAGTTTGGCTGTGGCACCTAGAAGGCCTCTTTCTCTTCCTTAATTTGCATGCAGATTACCCACCCCAGGGTAGATGACTCATGTCCATAATCTCAGTATTGGATCTTGAATTAATCACAAACTCTAGAAGCCATCTCAATGACTTCATGAGGCATTTGGGGGACAGCTAGACACAAACCATAATAAATTACATATGTAATTATGTGACAAAAATCTAAAATCAACCAGAAAATTGTATGCAATAAATAAGCCTTTCCCATAAAGTGATTTCACCCTCAGAGGAGAAAATTTAAAAGGGAATAGTGCCCCTACCCCGCCAGAACTCCACTACATTGCAGCCACTTCTCTTACTTCCAAGGAAATCAGGCTCACAGGACAGCTGCAGAGACTTGGAGAACTCTGTCTTGCCTCCCCTGCCCTCATTGGAGCATAGCTGAGCTGCGGGTACTTCTCCACCCCCCAGGGTGTTAGACCCACATCGCATGGCTGAGGTGATCTGGTGAACCCCTCCCCACCCATTCAACCCCTCACTGGAGCTTGGCTGTACTACAGCCAATTCTCCCACCTTTGTGCAAGTCAGGTTATCCCAGGAAAGCTACAGGGACCTTGTAAGCCCTGCCCTGCCTCCTTCCCCCACAATTGCTGGAGATCAGATGAGCTGTGACTGCCTTTCCCACCACTGGGTTGCTCAAGTGCCGCTGAGTGGCTACCTGAGTGCCACAAGTAGCAAAAGCCTGGGTGAGCCTTGCCCTGCTTGCAGAACCACCCACCCCTAATCATCACGAGAGCCTTGTGGAATACTGACCTGCCCTCATCATCACTGGATCCTTCTTGGGCTGAGACAATCCCACACATACCAAGGTGGATGCCACACTGAACCCCACATAATGGGAGCTTTGGTGAGCCTAGTTCACACTTTCTCTTGTTTCGGAACCTTGCTGAGCCACGCTCCAACCTGCTACCATCTCAACAGAGTCAAGGTGAACATGATAGCTTCAAAATATCAAAATGATGGAACAAAATGCAATCTCAAGCCTCTGGCTAAACCAAAACAAGTCCAGGAGGCAAAGTCATAGAACAACTTGGAAACTACACACCTGAAATTGTGGAAATCATAGCAACTGAAGTAAAGAAACGGTTCCATCAGGCTACGGAGGAAATCAGCACAGAAATCTCTCAGGCAAAAAGGAAAGAAAGAAAGAAAGAAAGAAAGAAAGAAAGAAAGAAAGAAAGAAAGAAAGAAAGAAAGAAAGAAATCACAACAATCATGAAAAGAATTGCTCAGTATATCTAAAGAACACATAGATAAAAAAAATAGAGGGAAACAGGAAAATGATGCAAATGTTAATGAATAATGTTAGCAAGAACTAGAATGTGTGAAACAGATTGAAAGAGATATCTAAGATATCATGAATTCCATTGAAAGCTGTAAACATACTTGAATGAAACTGACCAATAAAGTTCAGACTTTGAAGATTCTATTGAAGCTAGTGCACATGAAAGATTTCTTAAAAGTAACAAGGAATTATGAAATGACAATACAACAGTTGCAAAATGATGCAAAGAAAAATGGGATTAAAGCTAATAGGAATCAATTAAGCAGGTGGAGTCAAAACAAATGACATAAAAATTCTTTACAGACAAAGTAGCAGAAAATTTCCCAGGCATGGCAAAAGAATATGACATATAGATAACTGAGATGGACAGAATTCCAGTTATCCCTAATCAGAAAAATCAGGGTAGCTATTCTGGTTGTTTACAATGTCAATTTCAAACCAAGAGTGACTGAAATAGATAAAGAAGGTCACTGCATACTTGCTAGAGGAAAACTGCAAAAGAAGAAATGATAATTATAAATATATATGCACCCAAGATAGGAGCTCCAAACTATATAGCACACATTTTAACAGACATGAAAAATGAAATAAACAATAACACAGTTTTACTGAGGGACTTTAACACACCACTAACACAAAGAGATAGAGCAACTAAGCAAAAAAATTAGCAAAGAAATAACAAAACTAAAACTTGTGAAGAAATAGACTTGAGTATATCTTTACCGAGTGTTCCTCCCAACAGCATGAGAATACACATTCTTCTCAGATACATACCGGACATTCTGCAAAATAGACCATATATTAGCCCATGGAGCATGCTTAAATAAATGAAAAGGAATTAAAAACATCCCATGCATATTATCTGACCAATGTGCAATGAAACTGGAATTTATTGACAAAAGAAATGGGGAAAACTCCGTGAACACATGGAAAATAAATAAAGCCCTTCTGAAAAATCAATGGGTCACATATGAAATTAAAGAAGAAATTAAACAATATTTACAACTGAATGAAAATGCAGATACAATTTAGTAAATCCTGTGGGATGAAATGAAAGTGGTTTTAAGGGGAGAATTTACAGTGGTAAATTCTCACATTAGGAAAACAGACTGAGTACAAATAAACAATCCTATGCTGCACCATAAGCTCCTAGAAAAAGAACAGCAAATCAAGCCCAAAGCTCGAAGAGAACAGAAAATTAGAAATAAATAAATAAATGCAATGGAGATGAAGAAAACACACCAAAGAATTAATGAAAAATTAATGAATACTTCTTTGAAAGAACAGATAAAATTGATTAATCCCTAGCCAAACCTATAAAGAAAAATACACTAATGAATGAAAAGGATACAAGCACTACAGATTAAATTCAGAATATCATCAAAACCTACTTAAAAATCTTTCCTCTCACAGGATGAAAAACACAGCAGAAATGTAAAGATATCTAGGTACATACAAACTACCAAAGCTGAATCAAGAAGATATAAAACCTCTGAATAACTCAATATCAGTAAACAAAATTAAAAATGTTATCAAATCCTACAAACAAAGAAAATCCCTGGTCCTGATTGATTCACAGCTGAATTCTACAAGAAATTTTAATACCAACTCTTTTCAAACTCTTCAATGAAATTGAAGAAGAAGCAGTTCTCCCAAACTTATTCAGACAGGCAAGTATTTTCCTCATAGCAAAATCAGAGAGAGACCCAACCAAAACACAGAAATATAGTCTAATCCACATATAAGCAAAAATCCTCAGTGAAATACTAGGAAACAGAATGCAGCAAATCCTCAAGAAGATTATACATCATGACAAAGTGGGATTCATCTGAGGAATGCAGGGATGATTGAATATACACAAATCTGTAGATGTAATAGAAGCTGTCAACAGAGCCAAAGACAAAAACAGCTCAATCATCTCAGTAGATGCAGAAAAAGCTTTCGAAAAAGTCCTAAAACTAAATCATGATAAAAAACACTGCAGAAACTTGAAATAGATAATCTATATTTCTATCTGATAAAAGTCATCTATAGGAAATCAATAGCCAGCATCATTAAAAAATGATCAAAACTGAAAGCCTTCACTTTAAAATCAGAAATAAGACAAGACTGTCTACTGTCACCATTCCTATTCAATATAGTTCTGGAAACATTAGTCAGAGTAATTAGACAAAACAGGTAAATAAATTGAATAATAAATGGAAAGGAAGAAGTGAAGTTATCATTATTTTCAGATGACGACACTCTATATAGAAGACTCCAAAAACTCCACCAACGTACTTGCAGATTCCATAACCAAATTCAGTATCATAGCAGAACACAAAATTAACGGACAAAAATCTACAAACAAATCACAGAGAGAGAAATTAGGGAAAACACACTTTTCACAATAACATTCAAAAAAGGAAATATTTAGGAATCAGTCTCATAAAGGAAGCAAACGACTTAACACAGTGAAAATGTAGTACTCTGAATAAAGAGATCAAAGAACATTTCAGGAAATTAAAAGATATTCCTTGCTCCTGGATAGGAAGAACCAATATTGTGAAAATGGTCACACTTCAAAAATTGTTATACAAATTCAAAGCAATCCCGATTAACATAGCATTAATATATCTCACTGATCTAGAGAAAACATTCTTAAAATTCATCTGGAACCAGAAGAGACCTAGAATAGTAAAAGCAGTTCTGATAAACAAAATCAAGGCAGGAGGCATTACAATCCCTAACTTGAAATTATACTACAAAGTTAAAGTGATAAAATCAGCATGCTACTGACAAAAAATAGGCCTAAGGATAAATGGAACAGATTAGAAGATGCATATTCAGCTATAAAAATACTCAGTCATCTTATCTTTGACAAAGGGGTCAAACATGTGCACTGGAAGAGCCAGCTTATCTTTGACCAAGGGACCAAATATGTTCCCTGGGAGAAATACAGCCCCTTTAATAAATGGTGCTAGAAAAACTGGCTTTTCACACGCTAAAGGCTAAAATTATACCCATGCCTATCACCATTCACAAAACTACAGTCAAAAGATCAAAGATTTAAACATTAGAATTAAAACACTGAATCTTCTGGAAGAGAAAGTAGGTAGAAATCTTAAAGACATAGGGGTAGGTAGAGAGTTTATGAACAAAAACCAAACTGCATGGGAAATGCTTCAAAGTATCAACAATTTGGATCTCATTTTTTTAAAAGAGGTTCTGAATATCAAGAGAAATCACAGAATAAAAAGAAAATCCACAAATTGGGAAAAGTGTGTGGCTAACTGTCCCTCAGACAAAGGACTTCTATCTAGAACATATAAAGAATTTAAAAATATCAGGCCTCCAAAATTCAAAGACCTAATCCAAAATGGGTATCTGAGTTGAATATATACTTTACAAATGAAACATACAAATGGCAAATAAGTGTATGAAAAATGTTCAACATCACTGATTATTCAAGAGAGGCAAATTGAAACAAGACTGAGATTCCATCTTATTCCAGAAAGAACAACTATCATCAAGAAGTCAAACAATAACAAATTCTATAAGGGCTGTGTGGACAAAGAACCCTGCTTCAGTGTTGGTAGGAGTGCAGACAGGTACAGCCACTATGGAAATGAGGTGTGGAGATTACTCGGAAGTCTAGGATTGGAGGTAGTATTCAAACATTTATTCCCCTCCTAGGTCTTTTTCTAAAAGAAATGAAAATATACTACAATGATAAATGTACACCCATGTTTATAGCAGCACAATTTGTCTTGGAAACAACCCAAATGCCTATCAATCAACTGAGGAATGGATTTAAAAAGGTGTGGTATTTTTCATGAAATAGCATATGCCTCTGCTAGAAGAAAATATAAATTCAAGTCTTTTATAGGCAAATGGATGCAACTAGGGACTGTATTAGTAAGTGAAATACATCTGATCTGCATGTGCGAACATTACCAGTGTGAGAATATCAAAGAATAAATAAAATCTGAAGGGTAGAATACATACTGTGAAAGACAAAGGGTCTGTTCAATGGGAAGGAAAAACCAGAATGAGGAAAAGGACAAAAGAAAGAAGAGAAAAAGGTATAATCACGTATATATGCAGGATAGTTTGAATAACTGCACTGCTGATTTTTGCTTACCTTTTTTATGTACTGGGAATCGAACTCAAGATCTTATGCTTGCTAAACTGGTTCTATGCCATTGAGCTATACCCACAGTGCCTCTGCTTATCTATTGAAAGGAGTAGTTAACATTAAAACTTTTTATTTTTCAATTTTTTAAATTTCTTATAACTTTTTAAACCAATTTTGCAGGTTTATATCTGGTAACCTAAATAACTAATTTGAAGATAACATTATGTAATACCAAAACTATTGTCAAATTCCTATTACTTTGGTTAATGAAATCTGATATCATTTCTGGTTTTTATTTTTACATTTTGTATTCTTTAAAAAAAATAAAAATAAAAGGAGTTAGTGGAAATCATAGAGAAATAGAACAGGTGGAAAATATTAGAAGCAAGGCTGGGAGACTAAAGAAGCTTTGGAATACTGGTGAAGAAAAAGGGAGGAAAAGAGAGAAGAAAAAAATAAAAACAAAAACTGAACAGGAGAACAACAAAAAAATTGGAATACATGTTCCCACCCATACAGAAACAAGAAAAAACAGTCAAGGAAAACAAAGAGAAAAGCAACAAGAAAAGAAAAAAAGAAAAAGTACAAAAAATGAAATGTCCATTTCAAGATGTTTTTCTGCTGTCACTGATAGGCAGTGTGAGCAGGCTGGCTGAGATCTGCTTTGATTAATCCCAGCAAGACAGCTGTTGCCTTACTGCAGGGTAGTGGATACCCTGCAGTTTAATTTCAGTGAAGTTCACGCTGATTTCTGGCCATTAGGTTGGAACTAATCCTAGTCAGCCTACTGAGCTTCATGTGTCCCCTCCAGCTTGAACTTGGCTTCCTGTAAACTTGAACTCAGCTCTCTGACCCCTGCCCTGGGAGGCTAGGATGGAGCCAGCAGCTGCTTTGAGTCCTGATCTCGGTTGGTAACTCTCCAGGACGGCTTCTGCCCAAACACTGGTCTCAGGGAGCATCTGCACCTGAAAGCTCACCAGACACTGCAGTCCATTGTGTCTCTGCTGCTCTCCTTGGCTGTGTTTCTCCATGGAGGCCTCTGGGGTTGCCCAGCAGTCACCATCTGTCTGGAGAGTCAAGCTGTTCCTCTCACACAGAGAGTCCAAGCTTGGGGAGAAAGTGCCTCCTGCCATCTCCTTCTTCTTCAGTGAAATCTCTGTCTTTCCTCTCCCGGTACACTCAATTCTCATTCCATATCCTTTCAGGGTACCCTGTTCCTCGCACTGCTGTATTCCAGTGTCTGGACACAAAAATCGGCTGCTCACTACTTTTCAATCTTCCAGGAAGTCTCCCTATTGGATTAATTTTTATACTAATGTGGTGCCTCTATGTGTTATTATTAACCTTTTGTTGTCTGTAAGCCTATAGTCTACTTCTCCCTCCTAATAGTGCAGCCAGAATGTCCTATGCAAAATTCAAACTAATCATGTCACTTCCTGTTCTAAAGTCTAGTAAAATCCTACATTACATGCAGGATGAAATGCAAATTTTATGCTTAAATGTTCTTAGCCTTGCAGGCTGGAGACTGTGAAGGCTGGCCTAAATTTTCCTCTGTCTTCCCTCTGTGCTTGGTCTCACTAAACAACTGGAAATTTTGCCAACTCCCAGCACCTTCTTTGACCTTCAGGTCCCAGATGCTTGTGCTCTTCCTCCTGGACTACCTCGCCCTTCTCTCTCTGACAAAGGGCCATCATGTTCTTCATGGAGTCTTCCCTGACCAACCTTCCTAACTCCAAACCCACACCTCATAGACCAATCATCTCTTATCAGGGCACCTTTCTCATTCTCCTTAGATTTATAGACACTAACAGGACAAAACGAAGAGTTTTCCGTACAAAATATTTTCAAGATAAATTCCCTTGTACCTCCCCTTTACAATAAAATTTTTACTTGGAATTTCCTAAACTATTTTTTTTTATATATTAGGCATATAGGCAGGAAAAGGATATCAACCTACATCATATATATATATATATATATATATATATATATATATATGAATAAAAGGAATTGATTGTAAAAATCAAGTGCTTATAAAATTGCTGGAAGATCTGGAGGAGCAGAATCCAGGGGGTTCATTAAGGATTATAGGGAAGAAGAACTTACCATCAATCCAACTGGAGCAGCCACCAAAATATTTTGCAGCTTTTCACTATGCTGGTGCCAGGATGATTTGAATGACTTTGAGTGACTTTCCACAATTACAGCTCTCGCCTTTGTTTGCCAGCCTGGGTTGGCAAACATGAACATGGCCTCCGCCTCCCTCTGCTCTGTAAGTTTCATGCAAATGCATTTGCTTGGTAAAAGACATTTTATGCTGTGAAACTTAATTATGAAGGAATCTTGGGAAATGCTTCTTTTCTCTTCCAGCTTTTTGTAACACAATCCAGAACACAGAAAGAAGCAGAAGACAGGACATCAGGAAAGGCAAAAGGGAATGTTCAGAGTTGATAGCGTAAAATTCTTCCCTCTTGTTTACAAATTCTAGACCCACCACTGCTCTGTCCTTATTGATTTAAAGAATTGTTATACTTGAGCATAGGCATTTATCATTTGCCTCCTGGTCCAGATTCCAAGATTTTGAAGACAGAGACAATGGCAGACTCCTCGCCTTATCTCACAGAATCTCAAGAATAGCCAGTGAGCAACTCATGAAACACTTGGCAAACATGCAGAGAGCCGAGCAATGTGGCATCCCTCTCCTCTGACTTTGTATCTTTTGTCACACTTCCTGCATTATTAAGTGCAGGCACAAAGCAAAAGAAGAAATCAACCTACCTCAAGAAGATAATGTTTTGGAGTTAGAAAAGTCAGCATTCAAGTTCGGTTTGTCTGTACTCCTACAAATCTATCCTCTCCAAGCCTCATGTCTTTTCTTTCTTTAGCAGGACTTGCTACAAGTATTGAATGAGGCCCTGCTGAAAAACACATAACAGAGGCTGAGCAGAGATTAGTTTTTAGCCTCTTTTACCCTGCCTTTACTGATGAGCACAATAAATGGGATAAAAATTAATAATAATGTAATATAAAAGCCTATATGTAGACATTGGTTTAACCTTTTATTCCCCTGTGGCACTGCTAATCTTTATTTTGTCTAATTAGAATTTTTGTTGGAATATTGCAAAGAAGTAAGGCTTTAATGATTTTTCCAAGACTCCTTGTGATCCTAAAATCAGTAATCTGTCAGTTTGATTTCTTATTCTTCTTCTCCCTCCTCCTCCTCCTGTTTCTTATTGTGTTTTAATCATTGATACTTATTTTCAGAAGTTCTTTTAATTTTTCACCATTGGCAAGTTGTCTGACCAAAATTACATGTTTCACAGCAGAGCAGAATAAGAATTGAAGAGGCAAGAACCAACTTTATCAGATAACTTTCTGCTTCTAATATGGTATAACTTAGGAACCATACTTACATTTTATTATTTTTAATGTATTTTATTTATTTAGACAGGGTCTACAGGGTCTCACTACATATATCAGACCCATAGTGATCCTCCTATTTTCAACCTCCCAAGTGCTGTAAACCCAGGTGTGCCATCACTCCTAATCTCAATTGTCATGGGGTGGGATGGAACCCCAGTTGCTGCGCTCTGCCTATGCAGGCACGTTGGTCTGCTGGGCTATCTGGCTGGCCCCATATTTGCCTTTTATGGTGTAATTTATTATAACTCAGATTCCTCCAGGGTGAACCTACTACTAGTCAGCTTGGGGACTAGGTTAAATGAGTCTAGATGTCAGTATGTTGATGCCACCTCCCTAAACTGACGGAATCGGGTAATCTCTATTTCTGCTCAAGGGCTCTGTGAATTGTTTCAGAGCACTCTAGGGCCCTGAATGCTGAGGGACCAATTACAGTCTCTATCAGTAGCACATGAGAAGCCAAAAATACACACTTTCTCCTTTCTTTCTCAGTGAAAGCAGCAGCAGGCAGTAGCATAGGGCACATTCCCATGTGTCCTGATCAGGACTAAAGAGAAGCCAAAGGCTTGGAGGTTAAGGGTGCCAGGCAGAGGCCAATCACAGTGAGGGAGGAAGCTGGGAAAGCAGCTGTCAGCCAAGATGCTGAGCTGCGAGGAGCGGTCTTCATATTCCCAACCTGGCAGGCGCCAACTACAGACACCCGAGCCACAGATGTTTCTGTTGACTATGGAATCTGCTTTAATAAAGTACCAGTTTACTGAAACAGCATTTTTATTCATGCATTTTCATTCTGCATAGTGACTTGGATCTTTCTATGGGCACATCTAAACTATGTAGGCATGTCCCAAACTAGAGAAAAATTTGTAAAATCCATCAAAGAATAATATCATAAACAATACACCTTTGAGAAGGCACAACCCAACTCATTAGCCATTCACTCATTCCCTCTTTATTAGTAACAAAGATGAAGACAAGGAAAGAGATTATTAATTTTTAATGTCATCTACCTTATTATTATATAATTTAACCTAAACCATTTGATTAGTAGAATAAAGCACCTCTTTTATCAGGATTTGTATTTGAATATGTCTTTGTGAATCACACTTGCTATTTCTGAACTCCATGCAGTCCAAAAGGTCTACACCATTCAAAAGTATATACTTAGACCATGCCTAACCCATGTAACATCCATTTAGTGGGAACGTGCTCCAGGAGGTCCACGCTAGACTTCTTAGGTGACCCAGAGAGTCCTATGCATGTGCTCCTCATTCACCCTACTGTCTGGTCTGACCAACAGCCTCCCAGCAGTACATCTTACAATTTAAATTCTTCCCATGCAGTTTCTGACCAATCTTCCCATGGATTCAGATATTCCTTTTGCCAAATTTTGTCCTAATAAGTAAATAAATGTCTGAAAACCTCAGACAGACACTTACTTATTAAATTAAGCATTTATGTCTCACTTTCAGGGCCAACTGTTAGTTGAGACTCTGCCTGGTTCTGCTCCACGTGTCCTGTCTTTGAGGGACATGGCTACCTGTCTTTGAGGGACATGGCTAAACAAGATGGCTACCTAAGTAGCTTGTTTACATGGCAGACAACAAAAGCAAGACTGAACCAAACCACAACACATACTTAAATTACTGTTTGGACGCGCATATAGAAATGCCGTGCACATGTTCATGGCCAAAGAAAGTCACATTGTCCATGGTGGCTATGAGATTGAAAAAAATTTAGAGACAAGACAAGGATAGAGAAGTGTGAGGAGAAGGAACAGATCTTTGAAAATAATGATGCAACATACTTTTAAAAGCTAACACTATATGTCAGTTTGACTGGGCTAAGAGACGACCAGATGGCTGGTAAATACTACTTCTAGGTGTGTCTGAGTGCATTTTTACTATTTCAGCAAAAGATTAACATTGAATCAGTAGACCCAGTAGAGAGGACCCAGCCTTATTAATGCTGGCAGGCATCATGGAACCTTTCAGAAAAAAAAGGCACAGGGTAGATTCATTCATTCAGTTTTCTCTCTTCTTCCTTCCTTCCCTATACCTCTGGCTAGGTCATTCCTGCTCCTCTCTTCTTAGACATTGGAGGTAGATATTTGAGTTAAAGTTTCTCAGAACTGTACTTTCAGACTTATATTAATATTTCCCCTTTTCTGGTCTCAGTCTTTGGCCTTGAATTGAATTATATGACAACTTTTTGTGAATCATTGTGGTCGCAAGAGACAATCCTTACAACAAATTCTAATAAAAATAAAGGTAATCAGATAAATCTGGAGAAGTCCAAGTAAAGAGATTAAAAGAAATGAAAAAACAGCTTTCTTTACTGATCTTTTTCCAGTCATAAAAAGATTGAAAAACATTCTAGTCAGGAGAAAAATAAACAATAATGCATAGAGATTTACATAGAGACACTGAACAGACCATTTTGTTCAGAGATGTGTAAAGAAACTTTGCAAGAATGAATCATATTTGTTTGCCTTTTGTTTGGCTAGATATTGTATTTCTTCAGAGTACAGAACACACACATATATAGCATAAACACACATACTTCAAGTAAGCACTTAGGAAAAATTAAATTATAGAGATGAATACTAACTTAAATCTTGTAGACATTTTTCAAACCTCTGAGACATAACACATAATGATTAAAAATACCACAAAATAACTTGGAACAGAAGAAGGGCTCACAGGTTAGGTAAACTTATCTCTGTGACTTCAAAAGTGAAATTCTACTTCTTTAAAAATCTCCTTATCTTCTTACGTCTTTGCTCTTCATATGGCATGGATAGGAAAGAACATGGCAGAGTAAGAGAAATTTGTAGGATTCTCTCCAGGAGATTGAAAAGGTAATTCCAAAGAAGTAGAAAATAACAAGTCATGTCACTGAAAGGGAGGAACTCAGAAAACTGACTCCACAAAGTTGTTTATAATCCAGGATTCACCCCAATCAAACTACTATAGTAAAGCCATCATCCAGGTCCCACAAGGTGAGTGCACATGGGATATAGGCTTACAGATTAGTGAGAGGGCTTCAAAGATAGAAGAACAGACAACAGAACAGAACAGAACAGAACAGAACAGAACAGAACCAGAATCAGAACAGAAAGCGCCTACCGGGTAAGAAATGATAGCCTGCATCCATCCTCAGACTCCTCAACTCCAGAGCTCCAACTCCACCCACAGTCCCAACCCATGGGGCTTCGCAGCATCAAGTAGCCTGAACTCTGACTCCCAACCAGGCACGTCTGGAGGGGAACAAACTTGGGGGATCCAGACCAAACTCCCATAGGCGCTAACAGCATTACTTCACTGAAGTGCAGAGATCACTGTCATACAAAATGATAATGACAAGGAATAAGATGCAGTCTCAGGGCCCGAGCCCACCTAAATCAAATACAGGAGATGCTAGCATGGAAGAAAATGGGAATCATGCAGCCAAAACTTCTGAATCTGAGGTACACAGACAAGTACAGAGACATATAGAGCAAGTAAGACGAGAGATAACATGTGAAATAAAAAAAGAGATGCATGAGTTAATAGAATCTGAAGTGGAAAAACAATTGTAGAAACATATAGAGGAAAGCAGAACAGAAATAGCCTCTGAAGTTAAAAAAAAAAAAAAAAAAAAAAAAAAAAAAAAAAAAAAAAAAAAAAAAAAAAAAAAAAAAAAAAAAAAAAAAAAAAAAAAAAAAAAAAAAAAAAAAAAAAAAAAAAAAAAAAAAAAAAAAAAAAAAAAAAAAAAAAAAAAAAAAAAAAAAAAAAAAAAAAAAAAAAAAAAAAAAAAAAAAAAAAAAAAACACGTGTCTAAATTACTAGTATCTAAAGTAGGGTGAAAAAATGCAGAAAAGTAAAGAAAGAGTAGAACAGAGCAGAAATAATCTCTGAACTAGAGAGAGAAAGAATAATTATAATGAAATAATTAAGTAATATTAAATAAGACATTGATAAAAAAAATTAGAGAACAGAGAAATGATGGATTCCCTGACTGAGCAATATAGGAAAGAAATAGATCGCATGAAACAGTTTCAAAGAGATATACAAGAAAACAAAATCTCAATCACAAGTTGGCAAAACTGTATGAATGAAAGTGAATATAGAGTCTCAGATCTTAAAGACACAGTCGCAGCCAGTGAAAAAGTAAGAATAGATTTCTTAAAAGCAACTAGGATGCAGAAAAAAATAATTCAACATCTGCAAGATGATGCAAAAATGAACGACATGAGATTAACAGGAATCAGTGAGAAAGAAGGAGTCAGTACAAATGATATAAAAAGAATATGGGAGCCGGGCGTGGTGGCTCATGCCTGTAATCCCAGTACTTGGGAGGCTGAGGCAGGAGGATCGCTGTGAGTTCGAGACCAGCCTGGGCTACAAAAGTGAGCTCAAAGCCAGCCTGAACTGCACAGTGAGACCCTGTCTCAAAAAATAAAATAAAATAAAATAAAAAGAATATAGGCAGACGTAACAGCAGAAAACTTCCCAAATATGAGAAAGCAATTGGACATTCAGATAACTGAAGCATACAGAACTCCACATAACATCAACCTGACTAAAAACATACCCAGACATGTAATAGTCAAGCTCCCAGAAATTCAGCAAAAGAATAATATACTAAAAGCTGCTAGAGAAAAGAAATAGATCACATTTAAAGGAAAATCCACCATATCATGGCAGACTTTTCTTCACAAACTATGAAGTCAAGAACAGCATGGAGCAGAGTTCTTCAATTCCTCCAGGAAAACAAATTTCAGCCCAGACTGCTATACCCGGCAAAATTCTCCTTCAAGTACATGAGAGAAGTGAAATGCTTCCACAACAAGGAACAACTAAAAAATTTCATGACGTCCAAGCCAGCAGTACACAGTACACTAACAAATAAGGGACCAAAATGAGCTGAATTCAACAAATGAGAACAGAAAGATACCGCCAAATAGGGTAACTAATTAAACATAGGAGAAAGACACATATAGTAATAAATTGTTTTCTCCTGGTTAAAAAAAAAATTAAACATAGGAGATAAAGTGGTAAACAGTAGTAAATAAAAATCATACCAACCATAAGTCAATATATTTCAATTATAACCATCAATGTAAATGGACTCTATTCTCCAATTAAAAGAAGTAGACTGGGAGAATGGATAAGGAAACAAAACCCAACAATATGCAGTATACAAGAAACACACATAACTCATAAAGAAACTCATAGGCTAAAAGTTAAAGGATGGAAAATAATACTACATGCTTCAGCACCTCAAAGAAAAGCAGGGGTAGCAATCCTGTTTGCAGACAGTCTAAACTTCAAACCAAGATTGATCAAAGTTAACAAAGGAGTCTGCTACATACTGGCCAAGGGAAAAATTCCGGATGAAGAGGTAAACCTCATAAATATGTACGCACCCAACATAGGAGCAGCAAGTTATATAAGATAAACCTTAACGGACATGAAAAATCTCATACCCAATACCAAAATTTTAACAGGAGACCTTAACACCCCCCCTATCTGAAAAGGATATGTCAAGCAGATGAAAATTAGCAAAGAAGCAGCAGAACAAAACAGAACTTGGAATAAGTAGACTTAGTGGGCATGCACAGGGGGTTCCACCCAAACACTTTAGAGTACACATTTTTTTCAGCTGCACATGGGACATTTTCTAAAATAGACCACATATTAGTCCATAGGTCACGCTTAAGTATATGCAAGAAAACAGAAAATATCCCATGCATATTATCTGACCACAGTGCAATCCAATTGGAAATAAATGACGAAAGAAACCATAGGAATTCCAAGACTACATGGAAACTAAACAGCACTCTTCTCAACAACCAATGTGTCACAGATGAAATTAAAGAAGAAATAAAACAGTATCTACAATTTAATGAAAAGTCAAACACAACCTACCGGAATTTGTGGGATGCTATGAAAGCAGTTCTCAGAGGGAAATTCATAGCTCTGAACTCACACATTAAGAAAACAGAACGGGAACAAATAAACAATCTTACACAACACTTACACTGACTAGAAGCGGAAGAACAAACGAATTCCAAAGCCTGAAGGCGGGAGGAAATTATAAAGATTAGAGCAGAAATCAATTCAATTGAGACAAAGAAAACAATACAAAGAATTAATGAATCAAATAGGTGGTCTTTTGAAAGATTAAATAAAATTGATAAGCCCCTAGTTAACCTGATCAAAAAGAGGAAAGAAAGGACTCAAATTCAAGCAATAAGGAATGAAAAGGGTGAAATTCCTACAGACCCTGTAGAGATTCAGAGAATCATAAAAATCTACTTTGAGAATCTTTACTCTCATGGAATTGCAAACACAGATGAAATGGACAGATTCTTAGAAAAGTACAAATTACCCAAACTCAATCAAAAAGATATAACAACTCTCAAAAACCCAATAACAGCCAATGAAATAGGAAATGTAATAAAAAGCCTCCAAACAAACAAAAGTGCAGGACTTGATGGATTCAGCACTGAATTCTACAAGAAATTTATAGAAGACATAATTCCAACACTCCTCAAACTCTTCAGTGAAATAAAAAAGGAAGCAATCCTTCCAAAATCATTTCTAGAGGCAAATATTACACTGATACAAAAACAAGAGAGAGATGTAACTAAAAAAAGAAAACTACAGGCCAATTTCTCTCATGAACATTGATGCAAAAATCCTCAATAAAATTATCGCAATTAGAATATAAAAAATCATTAAGAAGATTATACAACATGACCAGGTAGGATTCATCCCAGGGACGCAAGGATGGTTCAATATACACAAATCTAAAATGCAATACACTACATCAATAGAGCCGAAACCAAAAATCACATAATCATCTCAATTGATGCAGAAAAGGCCTTTGACAAAGTCCAACATTCATTTACGTTCAAACTCCTACAGATTATTGGAATAGAGGGCCGCTACCTCAACCCGGTAAAAGCCATCTATGACAATCCAACAGCTAACATAATTCCAAATGGGGAAAAACTGAAGTCTTTTACCCTCAAATCTGGTGAAAGACAAGAATGTCCCCTATCACCATTCCTATTCAATATAATTCCAGAATCATTAGCTACAGCCATTAGACAAGAAAGAGAAATAAAAAGAATAAGAATAGATAAAGCAGAAGTAAAACTATCACTATTTGCACATGACATGATAATTTACTTGGAAGATCAAAAAAACTACACCAAGAAGCTATTAGAATTAATACACACATTCAGTAGCATAGCAGGATACAAAATCAACACACAAAAGTCAATAGCATTCCACACAGATAATAAACACACTGAAAGGGAAATTAGAGAAGCAGTGCCTTTCATGATAACACTGAAGAAAATCAAATACTTAGAGATTAACCTAAAGAAGTAAAAGACATTTTTAATGTGTAATGATTTATGTCTAGTTGGCTCCCAATGCAGTCATTGGATGGGGACTGTTATAGATTAAGTCTTGACTCATGAGTTTTAGGAGTGTTAGTACTAGTCCAGAGTTTGAGACTTGATCCATGATCCCTGGCATTATGTGGTTTAAGTACTTCTGGAATTATGAGTGTAGCCTAAGGCTGTTAGGCTGAGGCAGAGAACCTAAATGTAATTTAAAGAGAAACGGAGAGACAGACTAAAGATGTTGGTCTCTGCTTCTCTGGTTGGTTGGTTGCCTCTGTTGCCATTGTTGCTGCTCCACCACCATGAACTGGATGCTCTCATCTCTGTTCCACTCAGCCTTGGGCCAGACAAATGTGGACTGAAACCTCTATAACTGTGAGCTAAATAAACCGTTCCTTCCTTCATTTTGGGTGTCGGGTATTTGTCCTAACAATGAGTAAAAAGTAACTAAGGCACAATGAAAACTACAATACTCTGAAAAAAGAGATCCTAGAAGATTTCAGAAAATAGAAAGATATTCCCTGCTCCTGGATAGGAAAAACCAAAATTGCGAAGATGGCCATACTCCCTAAATTGTTATACAGATCTAATGAAATTCCTATCAAAATGCCATCATCATACCTCACAGACCTGGAGAAATCACCCTTAAAATTTATTTGGAATCAAAAATGACCCAGAATTGCAACAACAATTCTGGGCAACAAAGGTAAGGCAGGAGGCATTGCAATTCGTGACCTAAAGTTATATTAGAAAGCTACAATAATAAAACTCAGCATGGTATTGGCAAAAAAAAAAAAAAAAATAGGCCTGAGGATCAATGGAATAGATTAGAATATGTGGAAGCAAATACGAACACACTCAGCCACCTTATCTTTGACAAAGGGGTCAAACACATTTACTGGAAGAAAGATAGCCTTTTTAACAAATGGTGCTGGAAAAACTGGCTCTCTACATGCCAAAAACTAAAACTTGACCCTAGTCTATCACCATGTACTAAACTAAAGTCGAAATGGATTAAAGATCTAAATATTAAAGAGAAACATTAAATGTCCTGGAAGAGAAAGTGGGAGAAAATCTTGAAGACATCGGAGTAGGCAAAAAGTTCATGGACAAAAATCAAAATGCATGTTTAACACTTGAAAGCATCAAGAAATGTGACCTCCTCTGGCTAAGAAGTTTTTGCATTTCAAAAGAATTTACCAACAGAATGAAAAGACAATCCACAAATTTTGAAAAGATTTTAACTAATAAGTATTCAGTCAAAGGTCTTCTATCTAGGATTTGTAAAGAACTAAAAACCAGTAGGGTCCCAAAATTCAAAGACCCAATCCAGAAATGTGCAACTGAGATGAACACACATTTCTCAGAGAAAGAAATTCAGCAAGCCTACAAATACATGAAGAAATGCTCCACAATGCTAGCCATCCATGAAATGCAAATTAAAACAACACTTACGTGCCATCGCATCCCAGAAAGAATGGCTACCATAAAGAAATCAACCAGCAACAAATGCTGGAGAGGCTGTGGAGAAAAAGGAACCCTTCTCCACTGCTGGTGGGAATGCAGATTGGTGCAACCACTATGAAAGGGTGTGGAGGCTACTTAAAAAAAACTAGAACTGGAAATCCCATTTGATCCTGCTATCCCCCTACTGGGAATTTTCCCAGAAGAACAGAAAACATCATACCATAGTAATGTCTGTGCACCTATGTTTATAGCAGCCCAATTTGTATTAGCCAAATCTTGGAAACAACCAAAATGCCCATCATTTGAAGGATGGTTGAAAAAGATATGGTATTTTTATACAAGGAAATATTACTCAGCTATAAAGAATGATAAACTGGAAGACTTCATATATAAATGGATGTATATTGAACATACACTCATTAGTGAAATAAACCAGACCTACATGTGTAAATATCGTTTAGTCTCCCTAGTATAGGAAATATAAAGAAGAAATAAATATGGAAAGGCATAACACAGCTGAATGGAAATCAAAGACATATGCAGCAACACTAAAACTACACTTGGAATACATGTCATTCTGTACTTTTAGATGTGTACTGCTTCTAATGTAAACTCAGTTATTCCTATACTCTTTCTCAAGTAAATGGCAGGTTGACAAAAAAAAGGGGTATTAACTGAGAATAAGAGACTAGGCAAAATGCAATAGGCTTGGCAGGCTACAATTTTGTACATCCTTAGATTTCTAAATATCTGTGCAAAAATGTGTAACTGTTTTTATCACATCCTATAGAGATTTATTAGAATATAGATGATTGAAGGAAAATACCAATGTCAAGCTAAGCATAAGATGTTTGATATTCAGAAAGACAGTGATGTTAATCTCAATTACATATGTTATAGAGTAATAGTATTACGAAGCTTCTCTGCTGGAATGTAAGTAAGCAGACCAAAAATTGCAGAAGAAAAAGGGCTATGAGGAAAGCCTTCATTTTGGCTCTATCTCTGCAAGGTCAGTGAGGACTCAGGACATAAGAGAACCTATGCTTTAACATCCTACAACTCAGTGGTTTCCCAAATTTTCTGGTCAAGCAGATTATGGGACCTTAGAAAAAAGGGATAAATGAAGTATAGTGTGTCTAGGAAGAGTCAATTAGGGAGAAAACATTCTCTCAGTCTTCCACAGAGAGCAAACTGGGCAAGCAGTGGCAATGACTTGTCCGGATGGCTGACACTGACAACAGTTCTAAAAAGCACTGTATATGGTTCCAAAGTTAATCTTGAGAAGATTTGACCTTGGAAAATACAAGGAAAGTTTTATTATACAGGTCTTGCTTTAACTTGCCCTCAATCACTCGGCAGAAAAGCTTAATTATGAGGCACAAAATGCAGAGTTAGATTACTATGGTGAGCTGTAAGAGGCTTAAATCAACAGCCTTTAACATTGCCAGTTTTGCCAGTAACCCACTGCAATTATGGAACATCAGACTATGTATACAAATACTTTCCCTTAGTTCAAAGAGAAGACAATTTTTCTTTCTCTTTCTTTACCAATATTGATTAGAAAATTTATCATGTCTACACCCTGTGCTTTGTGTAACTATTATGAGTACAACAATATGCAATGTATCAATTATTGAGAATGTACTACTAATGTGTTTTGAAACTCTCATACTGTTATCTCTTATTAAAAGTAATTTAAAAAGAGAAAGCATGCTGTAATTTTAATTCAAGCTAGACCCTAGATTTATAGTTTATATTCTAAATACAGAAAACAAAACTATGACACTTTCAAGCATATTCTAGATAAAAATCCATAATAAACATTTGTATGTCAGAAGAGTACAAAATACTTCACATATGGTAGAAAAATTAATAGAATGCATTAAATAAAAATTAAGAGTGTTTGGTCTATTTAAAGACACTTTTAAAAGAACAAAACAAAAGTTATCAAGTACAAAAAACACTTGCAAGGCTGGCCTGATAGCTCAGTGGACTAAAGTGCCTGCTTAGGCAGAGTAGAGTGGCCAGGGTTTGATCCCTGGCATGCCATGATTGAGACTGGGTGTGGTGGTACAGACCTATAATTCCAGCACTTGGGAGGTTGTCAACAGGAGGATCATTATCCGATCTGGATAATGAGACCCTGTAAACCCTAGAGAACCTGTTCTAAATACAAAAAATAGAACTTGCAATTTGTATAGCCAACAAAAAAGTTTCCTCCAAAATGTATAAAATCATCAATGATTAATGGTAAGTACATAGTCTATGTTATATGTAAGGCATCTAATATTCAAAAAGATAGTGATATGCAATTGTTTTTTAATATTCTATAGCATTTTAAAGTTTAGAATATCAACAATTGTTAGAAAATAACTTGTTCCATGTTATGTCTAAGATGTTTGATATTCAGATAGATAGTGATGTTAAGTTCAACTATCTCTGTTATAGGCTAATAATGTCATTAATCTTCTCTTCTGGATAGTTAACAGCTTAAATTTACAGACCAAAAGTTAGAGAAAAAGCAGGGCTACAAGGATAATCAATATTTTGACCTTCAAGGTCTGTGGGGACTGAGGACATAAGAGAACCTATACTGTAACATATATATACATATATAACATATATGCACATATATATGACATATATATACATATATAACATATATATACATAACATAACTATAACTCAGTGATATTTCAAATTTTCTGTTCAAGGAGATTATCTGGCTACAGAGGAAAGTGATCAATGATTTATAGATGTATAGTTTGCCTAAGGAGAGTCATCTAGAGAGAAAACATGCCCTCAGGCTTTCACAGAGAGCAAATTGGTCAAGCAATGGCCATGACTCATTCAGATGTCTGACAGTGTTAAAAGATCTACAAACAGCTGTACATGGTTTCAGGACAAATCCTGAGTGGACCTGACTGACCTTGTCAGATAAAAAAGTCACTTTTCTTTTTTTTTTTTTTTTTTGTAATATAGGTCTTGCCTTTTTTAACCATCCAGCAGAAAAGTCTAACCTTGAGGTATAAAAAGTAAAGCCATGTTAATATGCTAAGCTGTAAAAGGCTTAAGTCAACAGCTTCCAACATTGCCAGTTGTGCTGATAATCCACTACTATTATGTACTATTGGACTAAATATACAGCTGCTTTCTATTAGTTCAACAAGAAGACAGATTTGTACTAATAGTGTTTATATAAGATATCAAGTCTGCATCTTGCACTCTTCACTAATACTACTAAGACAACAATATGCAATGTATTAATTATTGTAACTGTCCTACTAACCTGTTGTGAAACTTTCTCATTGTTATTTTTTCATTAAAATTAACAATAAAAAAACCTAAGAAAAGAAACTAATCCAATTTTTTAAATAAGAAAGGCATACAAAATGTAGATAATCAGCTGAAAAAAAAAAAAAAAACATTGCATTAGGAGAACACAAGTTAAAGGTATGATGAGGTACAGCATACCAATGAAAATGCCCCAAATAAAAAGTACTGAAAATATTTAGCACTGCCAAGCATATGAAGCAACCGCAATGCTCACGCATAACTTAACGCAGTACAACCAATCTGGAGAGCAGCTTGACAATTTCTTACAAAGTTTAACACATACTTATGGTCCAATTTCACATTCTAAAACCCCCAAGAAACAAAAACTTAGGTCTACACACCAAAGAATTCATGAGTGTATTACAGATAGCCATGCTATCCTTTTGGATGAGGTACTACATCAAAGTAATGAGACACTCTGCAGCAGTACAAAGAAATAACACAATAATACTCGAGAACGTTGATCATCTCAAAGACCCTATACCAGATGAAAGAAGTCATACTCAAAACTTTAGGTAGCTCATGATTCTATTTATACAACATTCTCAAAAATACAAAACCACAATGACAAAATAGATCTCTGATTGATGATTACTGGGGCAGGGAGACAATTATTTAAAAAGGGAAAGTACATGGAAATGTGAGGGGAATAAAAAAGAATTATTCTATAGTAGTAGTTGGCTGAATAGAGACACAGTGAAATTTTTCTGTATACTTAGGGACTGGTTCAGCTGGCTAGTGTACTTAAATGGCCTGAGAATTGCTAAAGAATAAGTAAAGCACCCTTCTGTGTGTGTCATACTGTATCTGTCCTTGACCACTTTCTCTCTTGCACAGTTTCTTTGCTCTGCACTAAGAAGTTCTGTTTCACCACATTCTCCTGTGATGTGATGTTTCACTGTGGAGCCTACCAACCATGGATAGAAACCTCTGAAACTATTGCCAAACTTGTTTCAACATGTGAGGTATTTGTCCAGCAATGGAAAGCCAACTTACTGAATAAAATTTACTAACTGTACTTTATATTAATTTGTCAAACTTTACTATGTGTTAGTTTAAAGAATACTGTGAGATGCTCTTAATTTTAATAATGAGAACAGTGAAAAGTTTCTCCCATCTTTGATGTGAATTTAGTATAATGAATACTAATGAAAACCAAAACATACTAACATTTGATGAAAAATTTATTCCTTTGTTCATTAGTTTATTCATTCATTCAACAAGTGGTTATGCATTGGAAGACCTTGGTTTGACACATCTTTGGTTCAGGGTAAAGGCAGAATTAGAAACACAAAAGCTTTATCTGTACTGGTATAGTAGAATACAGGTATTCAACTATATGTTTTCCACTGAATAGAGAACAGATTTAGAGAGAGAGAGAGAGAGAGAGAGAGAGAGAATGGATTTTAGAGAATATAAAGAAATAAAGATTGCCAACACATAATAATTAGTTATCCAAGGCGATTTTTAATATACAGTAAGTGGCAGGGACTGTGAGATGACACACCCTGATTAGTATCTGGAAAGCAGTGTTTCACTCTTCTAGTTAAATCCAAAGGATCTGCTTTCTGAGTCAGCTCATCTTTGGACTTGCTATATTCTTACACAGCTGAGAAGTCTGATAAGTGCTCTAGTCCTAGTAGAAACCCACTCCACGTCAGCTCAGAAAGGTCACAAAAAATAAGGATAGGAAAGATCATGAAATTCTCCATAAAGCATGCATAGAAAGTGTCACATTGTACAAGACAAAAATCTCAATTATCTTACAAAAATGTACTATAGCTAATGATTAAATGTAAGATTTTAATATTGGGAAATGAGGACCAGGGATATAGCTCAACAGCATAAGAACCTGTCTGGCAAATGCAAGGTCCCAAGTTTGATCACTGGTACAAAACAAAGAAACAAAATAAGAGAAAGAGATTGGGCATGGTGGTGTACAGCTGTAATCCCAGCTCTCAGGAGGCTATAAAATGGGTGGATCACTGGGAGTCCGATCTAGTAATCAGACCCCGAACACCCTGTAGACCTTTCCCTAAAATAAAAAAGACAAAAACAAAACAACAACAAAAAAATGATCACGACAATGACCACCTGAGTTTTGAAATAATATGGACTTCTTTCAGTGAGTGAGAAAATAAGGCTACTCATAGGTCATAACGATAGTAAAAATCATTACAGCCACTAGATTGAAAAAACACATTTCATATCAGTCCTTCCAATAGCCCTGTAACTTGAGTACTATAATTATTATTCTTTCACAGTACCTTTCTCAAAGTTATCCATATAGGAACAGAAGGTTTGAGATTTAGACTCTGGGCTTTAAAACGAGACCCAGAGCACAGCCTCATTTCCTCACTGAGCACTGAGGCAGAGCCATCAGAATCTTCACTGGTGACCACATGCTAGAATGCAAGTTCTACCTGAGTGTCATTAGTTGCCATGGGTGATCTCCAAAGAAATCATGCAGTTATCTCATATTCTTACCAACCAAATCCACCAGAAATATTTTCCCAGGAGACAAAATATAAATAAAAGATGAAATAAATTCCATGTAAACCTTTCCTTCTCTAGCTAAGTAACTAAACTTTGCCAACAGCTTCCAACAAAAATGAACAGAAACAGATGTATAGTGGGACAATTGGACACATACCATGGGAAGTCAGGTGACACTTGTGACCTCTTAGGGGTATCAGAAAGAACTTTGTACCTTGAATTTGTGACCTAAAGGAAGCTTCAAAAGGCAGGGATGTGGTTTCAACTAGAAATTGTATAAGAAAGCTGGAAGCTCATAGCCAGAGGAGGGATAATTATATACATAATTCTATAATTACATATTGAAAGAAAGAAGTATAGAATAGCACTGAAGATATAATTAAAGAAAAAGAAAAGTAAATAGCAGTCAGCACACTATCCAGGGTAGCATAATATTTCATAGTTTTTTGTTTGTTTGTTTGTTTACAGCAATGAGTTTGCTTCATTTGTGACAAGCTCATAATACAGTCTCCTACTGTGCATCACATCATCATGGTCATCAGCAGCCTTGCCTGATGCTAGTGCTTTCATGAGATTCTCACGGTTGGACAGGAGAATCCCAGGTTGTGTTGTGACATTCAGGTCAGCTCCTAGCAGGACCAAGGACTGCCTAATGGCGCAGGACAATTCCTGGCTGTCGGTGGCTGTTTAGCTCTTTCTCTGTATTAACATTTCCTTCTCTTCTCATAAAATATTGGCCTGGGAAAATGAAGTTTACAATATATCAATTAGGTAATTGTCATTGAGTTTCCTTTGAGATGGAGTGTCTAAGAAACTAATTAGCCTATAATTTTGCAAGAGTAATATCACTCTTCAACGAAAATGAGATAGATCTCTCCCTAAGTAATCAGGTTATGGATTATGGAATGTCTGTTCAAGAAAACAAAACCCTTTTTAGCATACTTCCTTGGCATCAAAACTGCACATTTATGTTGTTTTCATTTTATTAAAATATATTTAATTTCATTGTTGATTTTATTTGTTATTTTGTGTCTGTGTGATATCTATGTCTATAGATCAATGCCATGCTAAAAAGGACAAATATAAAGAGAGGCTAAGACAAATTTTACTACAGGGGATTTCTGAGTGATAAATATCACTGGGAAATGTACAGGCTTTGGAATCTAATTATTTTTATCCAAACAGCAACTCTGCCACACTGCATGACCTTCAACTTTTTGTTTAAACCTGCTGTAAGATAGACAGAATAATTATATTCCTATCATAGGGTGAAGACAATTGAGATAAAAATAAGTCAAAATTATGTAACCTATAGAAGCAATTAAACACTAGCTGGGCCATGGTGGCACAGGCCAGTAATCCCAGCACTTGGGAGGCTGAGGCAGGAGGGTCGATGTGAGTTTGAGATCAGCCTGGGCTACAAAAAGTGAGCTCAAGGCCAGCCTGAACTGCATAGTGAGACCCTGTTTCAAAAACACAGAAAAAAAGCAATTAAACACTGTCCATTATTGTCATTACGTATATAAAGCACTTATTAACCGAAGGTTTATCAAGAAGTACTTAGAAAAGACAGTAATATATAAAATGGATAATTTCTGTAATTAGGCCATCCCTGAAAGTTAAACAGATAACTGAAAACTCTGTAAAATTCCAAGCAAGTTTGGTTATGTTATTCACATTTAAAAAGTTAAGGAGCTTCTCTCAGAATCATACAATTTGCTCTACTTGGCTCAAAGTTATTAATATAAAATAAATGACCAATTTATTTTAAATTACTCATGGCAACATATTGATTTACTATTCCATCTTATAAAAATAAAAATATCTCAGTCATGGAGATTCTGAGGCGCCACAATTTTCAAAAAGAATAGTAAAACTGATTGGAAGTTAAAAGGCACAGAGAATGACTAGAGTTTTAAGAAAGAGGATAAAATAAGTAGTTCAGTCAATATGAACATATAAAGAGAAAGTTGGAAGTAGCAGTGTCGCCTTGGTTATTAAGACATACAACTCTCAAAGAAGGGAAGAAACAATCTGACATGTAAACAACTGATATGATGAGAAAGATTTTTTAAAAGAAAATGCAAAATATAATGATAAAAAATTAGAAATGATATACAATTTCATTAAAGGAGTATGGTCGATGAGAAAAGTTTTATAAGAAATCCATTAGCTTGTGTCAAGGAGGCAAAAAGGAGCACAGAGAAATTGATGAATCTTGGGATAAGAGTTCCAAGGAGACTGCAGCTGAAAGCCAAGTCAAGCTTAGCCACTGCCGTCTGGTGCATTCCTAACACCCAGGAACAAAGTTACAAGCACATAATACATACTGTTTCTACCTCACTTGAACAAGGCCCACGTTGAAAAGCAACATCAGCTGTCTTTCCCACTGCAGTGCAGAAGGAAAGTTCAGCATAAAGGTCCTTCTGACAGGGGCTAGAACTGACCAGTGGCTATTAATAGACAACATGAGTGACATACTGTAACTCTACAAGGCTGCTTAGTTGTTATTGACATTATCTCTCTGCAGAGTTTTGTCCAAAGAACCTATATGTTTTGGGGATAGATGGATGTGCGATAGAGAATTGGTGAAGTGGTAGCAGGCACAGCAGAAACTTCCCACACCACACCTGTGATAGGTTAAAAAAAAGGGAAGATTCATTGTGAGTTCTCTTGTGCAAGTAAATATGTAAAATGAGCAAGAGAAAATATAAAATGCCTTTTCTCCTCCACAATATCATCAAAGTTTCCAGAGAAAGCCTTCAGACTAAGGTGTTTTCACACACTCCAGGTCATTATTTACAGTGAGTATTGAGGCCCTTGGGAAAGAAGTCAAGAGTTATATTTTAAAATATATAACACAACAAGGTAGTCATCCAATCAGGCTGTATGGATAATCTTTTATGAGAAGATGCACATTGGATTGACTATCCAGTATTAATTCTACTACTCTATTAAATATTATCAAAAGAGATAAGTTTAATTCCACTCCACTCCAAACCATAGAATTTGTGCCAATTGTAAAAATTTAAGGGGCGGGAAAGATAGCTCAGGGGCACAAGTGCCTGCCTGGCAAGAGCAAGGTCCTGAGTGCAATCCCCAGTTCTGAAAAAAAAAAAAAAAATTACTCATCCATCTAATAATCAAGACACCAGGTTTAGGTCAGAAATTTACAGTGTTTCCCAGGAAACAGTCATCTTTTCAGGTGATTCAAACAGAGGTAATGAGATATCAGGATATCAAAGAACAATTTCTGGGAGCTTCTCCACAGCTAGAGTCCTGGAAATACGTGTTTTTTTCCTCTCCTTTCTGACAAAATGTTTGAAGAATCCAGAAGCTTTATTTGTTCCTGGAAATACCTTTGTTGAGAACCAGAGATCCAGCTTTAGCTTGAAGTTTATACTATGAATGGCAGACGGAATGCTGGAAAGAACTCAAGTCCTTTATGCCTTCCATGAGCTGCTGGATCAGCCAGTCCTGGAGCTTACCATGCTTCTGCTGCATGACGCTGGACTTTTCCTCAATGTTTTAGCCAGCTAAATCAGTCTTCTGTGATTTGTGACCAAAAGCAACCTAATTCACACATATGATTTTGATATTACATTAACAAAGTGTTGTTTTGTAACCCCAGGAATAAAGCCACTGCTTATATGTACAGCCAATTTTCTCACTAATGGGCATTAGGACAGCTATTTTCTCTTAGTTCAATGAGAAGAAAGGTTTGTACTCATAGTGTTTAGACAAGATATCATGTCTGCATCTTGTCCTTTGAATAACTACTAGGAAGACAACAATGTGCAGCATATTAATTATTGTAACTGACCTACTAACTGGTCCTGAAGTTGTTTCATTCATTGCTATTTTATCTTTTTTTCATTAAAATGAATAAAAACTAACTAACAATAAATAAAAATTAAAGAGAGATACCAAGCAGGTTAGAGCCATTAAAACAGCAATTAGAATAAAATATGTTCTGTTGTAGCATTCTGTTAGGGTAAGATTGTTCCCAAGGTTAAAACTAGAAATAGTCGTAAGGCCTCAGAAAAGATCAGAATTAATATCATTTCTTGACCCTGAAGCAAAGGAGTCAAAGGAATACAGTCTTTTCTAGGAAAAAAAAAGAAATAAAATGCAATGAGGAGGATGGAAATGAAGAGTTTGACTAAAGTGTTCTTTTAGAGATGAACAGAGAGTTAAATTGACTGGAAAAATATAACACTTTAGATGCACGCTATGACATTCATTTCTGTAACTGTAGTTTCTTTAACTGTATGTTAGTATGTTGCTTGCTATTTTATAAGAACATCACACCATTTTAAGGAATGGAGTGGATGGATCCCTATCGATAAGGGAAATTAAAGTGAGAGGATTCTATTTTTACCACAAAAAAAGGAAAGTTAGAGTACTTACGTTGACTCCTTTCTGAAGACTGGTCTCCTAGGGTTTACCCCAAGAGGTCTTACATCTTATTTTGCTAATGATCATGTTTCTCACTCCTGGTATCCTTGTGGTTATGTTAGATTAGCATTAAGATGGCCTGGTGATGGATACCTAGGCTCTGGGTGGTATTCCTTCTCTTAAGGATATCTGAAGAAATGTCTCACAAAATCCTCAACAGCCAACCTGCAGTAGGCACTCACCCCTTTTCATGTAATACTTACAGGTTGAAAATGGACTCAGTGTTTGCTCACTACTTTGTAGACTTCAAAACTCCATGTGTCCATTTTGGAGCACCTTGCAGAATCCTCTTTCAACAGAAAATCAATATATGGAAAGTAAGTCATGTATCAGCACACTCAGCAGGGTACAAAAGCAGAGACTAGTAAAGTAAGCATTTTTAAAAATTTAGAGTAAAAAAAGTCACAGTAATTTTTACTAAGGATCACTGAGAAAACGAAAAGACAGTTCAAATGTGCTAATATTTCTAGATCTGACTTGACTTTTGAGCTATTTTAATTTGTTTCATATATGCACCAGGTTAACTTACTAGGAACACTTTAGAATAATTTTATTTCACTGAGAAAACAACCAAATTCATGGGGGAGAAAAATACTAAGGAGAAAAATGCCATACACATCCTAAACATTGTAATTAATGTTTTTTAATTTGGTTGTGTGTTTCTGCACATCCCCGAGCCATTGCACACATTATTGGTTGCTTCTTGTACAATTTTAACTCAGGGCAACAAAACTATTCTTGAATTCTAAGCAGATAAAAGCATTAGCTTATTGTCTTGCTCTTGTGACTTATTTGGATTCTAAACATGTATTTTATTTTTAAAACATTATACCAGGCATAAAATTTTGCATCTTTGTCTTCATGTTTTAGCCCATCTCTTTATATCATTGTTATCTTTAAGTCAAGACAGACAAACAGACACTCTGCTCTGAATATCTCAGCTATGTACCATACCTTAATATTATCAATATGTGTTTGACTCAAAAAAATAGAAACTCTAAAACAGCAAGAAAGAGAGACTTCATATTTATGTTTTACATACCATCATTTTGTTTAAAGATGGGAAACAGATTTTGGTGAAGGAATTCTAGATTTTATATTAGATTCATGCTTATAATTATTATTTTATTACCTGTTAATATTTTGATTCAAACAATAGTAAAATACAAGACAGTATGTGATCCATTTTCAGCACGGTGAGCAGTTATAGGGCTTCACTAGGCAATCTGAAATAACTGTACCACCCAATAAGTCTATGTCCACCCACTATGATGGAAATGATGCCAGCAGGACCACACACAGAAGGCAGTGACACTGAAATAGACAGGCCGCATCAGAGATGGCAGGCCCTCTAGTTCTTTTGATGATAAAAAGATCTGGCTGCAGCATGCATGCACAGGCTCGCCACCACTAGCTATACCTTCCATGGATTGGCAGACAAAAGACAGAGGGGTGATTCTATTTTACAACCTGATGAATGAAGTTACTCAGCATTAATGAAGTAAGCAGGAACCACCCAACTGAAGTCACCTAAATCTATTATGAATAACATCGCTACTGCTTCTCTTAACTGTTCAGAATGTCAGATAGTTACTTAATCACATTATCACTGCATATTACTCTCAATTCTAGTTGTACTCACACAAATAAGTGTGATTCAGATGCTTGTTTGATTTTGAATTTTTTCTGAGTTTCTAATATTTCTAACAGTCTGCAAATAATAGATGGGTTAGTTTACTCCCCTGAGATTTCTAGGTCCATTATGATAACTAACATATCCAGCTGACAGAATCACTGGTCACAATTTATTCCCTAAGGAAAGTAAGGAGTTGAGTTACATACTTATATGTCATTCATTCTTCTCACAAACAGGTCATAGGGACCCTGCTTTATTAGAAGCACTGCTAGGAATTGGGGGCAATCACAGGCAGACCTGAGTCTGATAGATTGTCTGGGTTAGGAGAAACGATGCCACAGGATAAATCCATTCTACTCGTGGGACTCTGTGTACAATGATAGTGACACCAACTTCAGAGGCCGATGGACCTGGATTATAACCCAGGCCCAAATCCCAGACACTTGTGACCTGAGCCTTCTGGGCTAGTTGCTTAGTTTCTCTGAGTCTTGTTTCTCTTAAGTGTGAAGGTATATTAACAATAAGCACCTCAAGGAGATTTTTAGAATTCAAATCATCTACAGAATGTGCCAAGAAAGGTGTTTGTACATCAACATCTGATTAGTTTTGTTCTTTGAGACAGGGTCTTGCCACTTTGGCTTTGAACTCAACATGTCACCCAGGTTGGCCTCATATGCATAGCAATGTTCCTTTTCCAGCCTCCTGAGCACTATTATTATAGACATTTCCCACCATGCCAGGCTATCAGCAGTTCTCAGTTCAGATGCAGGAACCTTTCGGGTTACTGATGCACACAATTTAAAAAAGAGAAATTTATTTTAGCTCATGGTTCCAGGAGGTTCAGTCTGTGTCTGCTGGCTTCAATGCAGAAAAGCCAAGGTGGAGCAGCATGATGGAGGAGAGCTCCTGAATCTGTGCACCCAGGAGGCACAGGAGCAGGAATTCACAGAGAGAGGGAAGGAGGAAGATGAGGGAGAGGGTAGGACAGAGAGAGAGAGGGAGGGAGGAAGGGAGAGGGTAAAAGAGAAAGAGGAGGAGAGGGAAGGAGAGAGGGAAAGGAAGGGGGAGGGGGAGAGGGGGAGAGTGGAAGAAGGAGAGAGGCAGGGAAAGGAAGAGAAGGGGAAGGAGAGGGAGGGAGGGAGAGGGAAAGGGAGGGGAAAGTGGAAGAGAGAGAGAGGCAGGGAATAGGGGAGGGAGGGGTAGGAAAAGGAAGAGGGAGGAGAGAGTAGAAGGAGAGGCAGGAAAAGGAAGAGGAAGTGAGATAGTGGGAGGGAGGGAGCGGGTGAGAGAGAAAGAAGAGGAGAGGGAGGGAAAGGAAGAGGGAGGGGATCGTGGATGAGGGAGAGAGGCAGGGAACAGGAGAGGGAATGAGAAAGAAGGGGAAAGGAGAGGGGAAGAAGAGGGAGATGGGAAAGGAAAGGGGAAGAAAAGAGGGAGGGGAGTGCAGAGGGAGAGATGGAGGAGAGAGAGAAGGGGGCAAGGGGAGGGAGATAGAGATGGACAGAGACAGAGACAGATACAGAGAGACAGAACCTCCAAAATCACATCTAGAATGACACATCTTTTCCCATTGGGCCCTACCTCCTAGTTGCACCTTTACACATAAACATATCAATGGATTGATCCACTGTTAAGGATAGCACCCAAATGATCCAGTCATTTTCCAAAGGGCCCATATGACAGTATGAATGTACGAGATTTTATTCAGGTATTTTAGATCTAGGTGACAACAATGATGAAGATGACAAGCTTTAAGTAAGGAAAGAAGCTAAGCAATACATGGCTATGCAAGTAGCATTAACCACAATCTTCTCATATCTGGACTTACAGGATTTCAGAAATTTCCTTCCCCTAACCACCAATAGAAATATAAGATAAGATATAGAGAGAGCACTCACTTGATAAGGTTTGCATCTGTAGGGCAGGAAGCAGTAGGCCTGCAGTGCAGAGCTTTGGTATCATGCCCTGCGGAACTCAGGTCAACAGCTTCCAACATTGCCAGTTCTGCCGATAACCCACTACTATTATGGAATGTTGGACTATACATACAACTACTTTCTCTTAGCTCAATGACAAGAAATACTTGTCCCAATAGTGTTTAGAAAAGTTAACATGTCTGTATCTTGTACTCAAAACAACTATAAGACAACAGTATGCATTGTATTAATTATCGTGGCTGTCCTACTAACATGTGAAACTGCCCCATTGTTGGGCTTCCAACTTCTAATGTAACTTCAGCTCAGGGGAGGCTGAAAGCAGAAGGATCACCTCAAGTGTGAGCTGCGTGGTGAGACCCTGCAACGACCAAATACATAGAAAGAAAAGAAGGAGGAGGAGGAGGAGGAGGAGGAGGAGGAGGAGGAGG
>PVJA010008830.1:0-62878 GCA_004027025.1 Myocastor coypus | reverse complement strand
TCTATGCAACATTAATAGGGAGGTGGGTCATGCCCACACACTGCACTCTATAGAATGATTGTGAGGACAATATTCAATATGTCAACTTTCAAAGAAAAAAAGGGGGAAAAGAAAAAAAAAAGTAATGTGGATTTAGAAAGGTTAATGTTTAATTGTTTGATCAATCTTATATACCTATATGTATTAATCTAAACTGATCCGATGATGAAAATATGTAATATAACCATTGTTAAATTTAAACAACAAAAGAATTGAAAAAAAAAGAAGGAATATGAGATGGTAACTTTTGTCTTTATTCATGATCAATAAGGTCATGCAGTTCGACACAAATGGTCAGAGATGCAGTTATCAATCATGTCACTGACATATTAGCAGTTGTCCTTTCCTTCAATAACAGTCACATTTGCCATACATCCCTTCCCACTCTTCTGCCATTGCCATTTCAGTTTGGGACCATCAGGTATTGCAAACTTACTGATTGCTACAGCCTTTCTATTTGTACTCATTCAAAACACTAAGAAGAAAACAGTCACCGCTGCATAACTAGAAAACCATGCCAGAAAATTATCCTCATTTGTAAGTGCAGCTAAAGGCCAGGGAGACAGCTGGGTGGTCTAAGTGCCTGCCTGGCCAAGTGCAAGGACCTGGGCTGCATCTCTGGTACTGCATGCTGTGCCAGCCACTGAGACTGCATGTGGTGGTACCAGCCTGACATCCCAGCACTGGGGAGGCTCATCCAGGAGGCTCATTACAAGTCTGAGTTGCATAGTGAGATGCTGCACCAAATAAATAAATAGGATTTTTTTCTTTAAAAGTAAAACTAATATTAGCAACAGCTAAAAGGACTGACACAAGTTTTCAGGTTCTGTGCAAAAAGAACGTGGAGCTAAAGAAAAACCAGATGCAAGTCTGTTGTAAAATGTAATATGGGCAGAATCTCTTCACTGTCCTTCAGTTTCACTCTTGGTTTCTGTTGTAGGATTCTGTTCTCACAACTATAAGGTGCCAAGAAATTTGAAATAAGCTGAAATAGCAAGATATTTCACCAAGAGGTTGTGAAATCATGTATTAATAGATATTTGTCCCAGGAAGGTAGCTTGTGAGGGCACCTGTTATTTTCTTTAACTAGACAATCTAGAAAATTGGAAGAAACAGTAGGAAGTGTTTGACACCATGCTCCATCAATATCAACACATTTTGGACACACACTACTGGTGAAACGTCAATGCTATGCTGATTTTCTTTCTTGGCAATAAGGCAGAGCTCCCATAAGGAGAAATGCAGACATGAATGTGTGACCCAGGCTAGTGGCCCAGCTAGCTGGGTTGGCACCTTGATTTTTCCTTAAGGAGGACCATTGACATGACAGTGTATTTTGCATTGGTCTCTTTTAACTCCGTGGATTGTTTCTTCAGTGTACAAAGGAAAGCCTGGAGAGATTTTTAAGTGATTTTTAAGTAGTAAAAATGGAAGTTTCAACTTTCATATGCTCTATTCTGCTTTCCTAAGAGGCAGATACTTAATCTTGCTGGAGTATCCTGATGCACATTATTTGACTAAATGAGAAAGCAAAATATTTGACAGGACAATAAGACAACTATTTTTTTGTTCCTTGACATTTTGCATTCGTTTGGGAATAAATCTGCAAATTTCTGCTTAATATAGTGAGTATGCATATCATGTGGGACTACACGCACTGAAATAAATTTATATACCTGTGATCCCAAGAGCAGTCTGAAGCCCTTAGCAGGCTACATGAATGCATGATGAGTGCCATAAAACATATTTATCCCACAAGTGAGAAGAGAATTGATTACTCCAGAGAGCTAAAGCCATAACTAATTCACAGAGACTCTTTCTTATGATGATGATAAATATTCTGTGTCATTCCGACCCATAAAATATACTGTTTTTACAACAGATTCATTGTAATAATTCATCTTAAATGTCTTCTGGACATATTTTCTTATGATTTCCAAATAAGCACCATTTGGCATTCTTGCTTTCAAAATAAGTTGAGGAGTTAAAGGTAATAAGTAGCATTGTTATGCTTTCTTTGGATGGATATATATATATATATATATATATATATATATATATATATATTCTGTGCATGAGATGCAAATGTTCCATTCTTTATAACATACCAAGGAAACATTATTGTACACCTTCATAGATATTTTTGGAGTTTACAGTTTATTTGGAGAGGAACCAAAGGTTCACATAAGTGTCCTTGTTTGTGAGTGAACAAATGGGCAAGGAGCTAATCCCTCAGCTAATCCCTCTGGCTCTCATTCTACATAAAAAATGATCTCCTTTCTTTTTACTCACTGCATTTCCATTGCTGTGTCAATCTGAAGCTGGCTTTTTATTAGAAAGTAAAGACATGTGCATACCTCTGTAATTTCTTGACATTTTTTGGAAACATTTTGAAAAGCTTGGCATTTTGTCTTTGTAAAAATTACTTAGTGGAAGATCAAAGTACACAGTGAAGGCACTTGTGGAAACATTTTTATAATTCATTTCTCTTTTGATATAAATCATCTGATAGCTTAGAACATATTTAAGTGCCATATGTATTATGTTCCTTTGTTGACACAAAGCAAAGATCAATAGAAATATGAATTAAAATGGCGTGACTTAGAAAGTATGACACTGTTATCTTTTTGAATTACGGAGTTCATAGATTCTTAGAATGAATTAGAACCAGTAGTAAGTACAAATGCCCACTGGTGTAACATTCCATACACACAGATGAAGATAGTTAGGCCCAGATACATAAGCCAAGATGCCCACAGTCATACAGATAATTTCCCATAAATGAAAGAAGTAAATAGGCTTGGCTTTTTTCCTGTTGCTTATCTGAAAGGAATGGAATATAGAAGCAAAAAAAAAAAATCAAGACTATATGAATTTCGTGAACATTCAAAATTTATTCCAATTTCAATGATTAATTTGTTACTTTGAAGGAACAGAGGTAACTTTTCCCTTCATTTAAATGAAATAAGATTGATATAATGTCGAGGAATCTAAAGGGAAGGAATGCAGAGCTAGACAACAAATTCTGCATAGCTAGGTTCAGGGTCACTTCCAGAAGAACCGTGTTTTAGGGACCTTAATGCACATGTCAGTTGGTCCGTGAACTACAGCAGGAGCCAACCTTCCTGCAGTTCCACATTAGGAGTTCAGAGTTTGTACAGTCCGGTTCAGTCTAGTTCCTTCTTGGAACCTGAATTTATTGAAATGAGTTGCTTACCTTGATCTAGTTGATCACCTACAAGGTCTACATAAAATTGAGGATTTTGTTTTTCTCTGAATTGGCAATGATAGAATATAACCTAGATGTGAGAGTCAGACAGACAGCTCTCTATAAGTGTACAAAGTTCTTATGACAAGCAATTTATGGAAAGAGAAAACATTTATTTGGGCTCATAGCTTCGGAGAATTCAGTCCATAATTCACTGGCCCAGCTGCTCTTCATCTGTGATGATGCAACACCCACCTCATAGCAGAAAGCAGATAACAATGCAAAATCTTTTGCTTTATGGCTACAACACGAAAGGAAAGAAAAGGAAAAGCCAGAGTCTAGAAAGTCCTTTGAAAGGCAAACTGGAAGTATCTTAGAGAGTTCCAATGAAGCCCTACCACTTTGGAAATGACCTACCACTTTCCAATGACATCTATCTGGAAGAACATCAATAACATACGGGCTTTTGAGTAGATTTAATGTTTAAATTCTAGCATTTGAGAACTTCTTTCATTTTGTTTTTATTGGCCACAGGACTCATGCTTTGTTCATTAATTGCAATATTGCTAGTAGCAATGATTTCCCACAGAAATCTGTCAATCACATATACAGTACTGGACAGACTTGTATCTAGGTAGAACACTTATGTTTTTGCCATCATAATGGCTTTCAAGTACGAAAAAAAAGTCAAACCAGAAGGCATTACATCCATGGGCTAAAAGGGTTGCAAGGATCCTTCCTTCATTAGCTATCTCTTAAGCATCAGTCAGTGTGTTAGGCCACAAGGCTGACATTGAAGTGAGGACTGTGTTTCCCTCAGTCCTTTTCTCTCTTTGCTCTTAATTTCCTTCTCTGTTCCTACAAAGAGGTTCTGCTTCATCTAGGCCTCAAAACCAGGCCTCCATACACAATGCCCACTATTTGCTCTTGGTGGCAAGAGCAGCAGTTCTTCTCCTGGCTCTGACAGATAGCCTAATAATCTCAGGGGAGACACAGGTGGTGTGGGGAACAGCTGTCAACAGTGTGTGCCTCTCACAGTGCTGAAAAAGCCCTTAGTACCCACAGACGTCATCTCTCCACATTTATCTGGGAAATGTGACTTCTGTGGAAATTACCACTTGGTCTGAGGCCCCTGAACTCTGCTCACAGAAGCCCCACTTGTAGCCACAGAAAGCAGAAAGCATGCTATGTGCAGTCCCATTTCAGTGACAGAACAGCTTGGCACATTATCCTGAAGTGTGGAGAAGTCTAATATATTAAACAAATAATGAAAGCAGAACTGGCTCACAAATGCTCTACAGATTCCCTTCGTATGAAAGATCTCACATGAATAGATAATTTTGTTCACCAGCAGCAGCTGTGTTTTGGATAATGCAGAAAAAGATTGCTTTTTCAATTTCAGACTGATGATTAATGTATCTGTGAGTAAAAGAAGAAAGAAGCAATAATAAAAGGTGAGGTTTGAATTCTCCCTAGTAAGCTATCTGTAAAATGTAAATGCTTGTGGATTAAATGCATCTTAGTAGTCAATATTAACACACCTAGGAACAAAACACCCAAACAAATATTTATTATCTAGAGTCATATGCCTTCATGCTGAACGTAAAATAAAAACTGAAGGTTCGACTGCTACTCTTTGTTTGCATTGTCCATAGAGCTATTCTTCACTTATTAATGCAAAAATACTAATTTCTTTAAAAGCAAGATTTAATGAGAATAAACCATGGCTTCAAAGGTGCATTTAAATGTTTTTTAAAACTATTTTTTTTTAAATGAACAAGAATTGTGACTAATGGTTATATTACATATCATATAATAACGATGCGATTACACTTTTTTCTGCATTCTATGCATCGTACTGCTATGTGAGCTGACAAGAAAGAATGGAAATGAGCCTTGATGCTTCCCTCTTCAGCCTCTTCTCTGTCACTTTAAATCGCTTTAGGTATTGGCTCTTGAAAAAATGACACAGGTTGGCAGTCAGGTGTCTCCCAAAGTTATGTTTAGATGGGATAATGTACGTTCCTGAGAGGAGTGCCGAGTGAGTTTGTGCAGGCACTCAACCTGTGCTTCTCGCCCACTTGTGGCATCCTCATGGTGCCAGCTATGTGTGGCTCTGCAGATGGCTGTGGTTGGAGTCACAGCCCGAGCCTGCTTCTGGTGCAGCGCTGCTTTACCTGCTTTCTTCTTTGGCCCAACACCTTCATGGGCCTCTTTTTCAGCCATATATAAGAGAAAAAATTTTCTGTACCTGAATAAAACTGTATCTTGTTAAAATACCCAGCCTTCCTAAGAGTTCTGATGGATGGTGAATCCTGCTTATTGGGCACACTTGATGAGGCACAAACAAACTTGATACAAGGGAACCACATACATATTTTCTCTTATAATATTTGCTCAGGCCTCCTTGCCTAACCGGGAGGAGAAGGATGAGGACATGTACATCCTTACTGTATCCTCAGAGTGACAGAAAGCGTTGTTGTTCTTTTGTTTTATAAATGTAACTAGAAAGAGTGCTAAAATTAGAGGAAGAAAACTTGGGTCCTAATCTTCACTCTGCCACTAACTGTGTAATCATATACACTTAGATAAATATCCTCAATGAGGTTTGTCACTTCTTGAGAGTAGAGTTAATGTGAATGTTATAGGAAGGTGGCTGGAGAAGTTAGGGTTGCCCTCTAGACAGAAGTCAGAGCTAAAGCACAGGTGTCCAAGTCACTGGCATCTGTGTTGCACTTCAAGACCATTGAGAAGATAGGATAAGGGGAGGTGAGAGAAACGGTAGGGAGGATATTAAATGAGAGAACTTTGAAACCACAGGCTTTGGGGAGTCATAGGAAGAAGAGAAAATAGACTTTGAGGGCACATTGGCTGAATAGACACCCACCCAGGTCAGTCATCACTCCTAATGACACACTAGGTGACCATAAAGGATTCATGCCTCAAAGGGAAGAAATGAGGTACTGGACACCCTAGAGAAGACAAACACTGTGCCAGCCCTGTCCCTGGAATGTGCTCAGATGGCAACTGAGACTGGGTGTAGTGGTGAGCACCTGCAATTCCAGCTCTTGGGAGGCTGTAAACAGATGGATTACTATGAGTCTGATCTAGTAGTGAGACCCTTCTCTAAAATATGAAAAAATAAAAATAAAAAAGAGAGAGGGTGAGAGAGAGAGTCAGAGACAAAGAGAGAGAGAGAGAGAGAGACAGACAGAGATAGATAGACAGAGAGAGGACAAATACCTGATCTTGGCAGTAGGGGGTGGGGGGATCTAAGAAAGAGATTGTAATGAAGAGAACAATTGCAGGTGAGAAGAGCACAGTTGCTCTCATGGGAACAACAGCATGAAGCAAGAATGAAATGACACTAGAAAGAGGAATATCCCGCCTAACATCCTCCTCTCCTGAGTCTCCATCTTTCCTAGATATGGTTAGTAACTATTTAACCAGTTAGACACTTTCTAACCACTGTTTCCAACTGCATAGTTGTTGAATTAATTTTTGATTTTACAGCTCTAAACTATATCTAGAGTCAGTTGTTCTGGGTCTATGTGTGCCTCTACTCCTTACAAGGTATGTAACTTCAGGATTTTACTAAACTTCTGATTATCTACCGTGCAAAACTGAACTAATGAGTTTTACTTTACAAGGTTGTTTTGAGGCTAGTTTACGTGAAACTATGAAATGCATATTTTTCTTAATTTAAGAATGTTTTAATATTCTACTTTTTCTTTTTTATGATTTTAGGATAAGGTCCACAGAGTGTATAAAGTCTTATTATGCAGATCAAACTCTAGTGATTCTCCTGTTTTCAACCTTCCAAGCGCTGGGATTACAGATGTGCGCCACCATGCCTGGTCTCAATCGCCATTTCAGCTTGTCCTGGGGATCAAACCCCAGCAGCCCTGCTCTGCTGAAGCAGGCACTTTAATCCACTGAGCTATCTGGCCAGACCTGTTCTGTCTATTCTTATCTGAATGCTAGGATACTTTGCTGGTGAAAAACAATCTGCCTGACTTACTACCTACTGTTATTTGAGTAGCACAGTAAGATCATTGTTCTTGACTTTTATCTTTCTTTAAACAATGATGTTTTTCTTCTAAACAACAGATGGGAAAGTTTTACCTGTCATTAAGAAGTTCTATTTACTCCATACACACTGTGTGGGATCTGTGGAATTAGCAGTGATTAAAGTATAAAAATACACGACTTTACTCAGTCATCAACAGGTGCCCAGAGATGGAAGCTGCAAGGACATTGATTTTGCAAGAATGACAGAAGTCTCATAACAGTCCCCAATCCCCATGTCTATATTTAACATTAGTATTCTTAATAATTTGCTCTTGTTAGCACTGAGTCTAATCATGAACTGGTATGTGCCATAATCATAGGTTGATCTTAGGCTTCCTTTTATTGTTTGAGACACTGCGTATCTAAAATCGAACTCAAGCACCCCCCCACACACACACACACACACACTCACACACCTGGAAGGTTCTGAGTCACTGTGCTATACCTTCCGCCCTGATCTCAGACTTCTTATGATAGAAATTAAGGGTAAATTCTGAGGTATATTTCCCATCTCTGATTTAGTTCAAGGACAATGAATATTCAATAAATCCTTGCTCTGAAGTCTAGTGTGATAGGCAACATCACACCTCCTAGACATTAGGGAAAAGAAAAATATCCTTTTAATGTGTTTATCTAATTGAGTAAGCAAAAAAAAAAAAAGAAAAAGAAAAAGAAAAAAAACCCTTTCTATTTCTGGAAATGAATTCTGCAATTCAATTATAGGAGTTCTTTCAGTTGTAGTCAGTACTTATAAATCATAGATGTTGAATATTATAGACAAAAACTAGTCATAAGTCTATAGAAAGGTTTAGAAGCCAAGAAATAGCTTAACACATTTATAAAGCTTGTATTTACTTTTGCTGAAATAATTGAATTTGTAACAATTATAAGGCATCCCAGCTCACTCTCGTGATGAGTATTGATTGTTACACTACAGAAGCTTTCCCTCATTAAAAAGTAAAGTGTGCGAGTCATTGCGGCTCCATCAACAGACCTTGGTGTCATTGTTACAGTAATCATGCGTTTTATGGTACATTGAGACGTCTTTAAAGCTTCAGTTGTAACATAATGATTTGCAAAGCTTTCAAAAGTTAATTATCTTTTGTGTCACCGATAGAAACAGATCTGTCTTCAACCTGATCTGAAAGAAAACTGGAATAAAAGGCTAGAGTCACTTCAGAAATAGCATTTATTAGGGATTTCATTCTATCTGTAAACCTGAGACCAGCAGGCTAGGAGTGTGGAGAATTACTTGACTGGTTCGGGTCACAAATGTGTGCATACTCATGTAATAATTGAAGGAGTAGTGGAGGAGACACTTGGTAAACTTGTGCAGGGCCAGGTTATAGGAAAGAACCACCCTGGTGTCTAGTGAAAGCTATAGAATTAGGGACCACTCTGCAAAGACTGGAGGCTCCTGAGCAAAGGACCAAGGCCTTGGGCCAGAGGGGTGGACAGAGTAGGGATCTAGGAGTATATGTGAAATGGAAGCAATAGGACAGAGCAGAACATTGGAGGAAAAAGAACTTTTAAGAGGTGTTGTAATGTTATATGTCGGTGCCAAAAGGAACGACAAGAATACCTGACAAAAGTAGCTCAGAGAACTCACTGAGACTTGTCCCTCAGTGAGCCAAGAACCCCTGCAGCAAATCATATTTATTTTCGGTAGTGAGTGTGATCTCGTGAATAATCATTAAAGGAGGACTGTATGCTTAGTCATGAACGGGATCACGGTCTCTATTAACTTCCATCCTTTCGCCATCATCAGTTTCACACAGGGGTCAACCATTGTCATTCCAAGCAAGGGAGAAAGCAACAGAGAGCCCAAAGGTAAAGCTGCTATCCAACACCTAGAGTCCCAGCTTTCCCAGATTTTCAGCAATAGACCACAGCTGTCCCTGGGCCCCCATCATTACACTCCATTTCCCAAAATGCTAGCCAGGCTACAAAGTGGCTTTACAATTAGAAAGATTTTTACATTTAATCTGGAACAAACTAACAAAAAAAAAAAAAAAAAGGAGTTTAAATTTTGAGCAGTGGCAAAGCAGTGAGAAGATCAGGGAGGACTGACATCCTGTATGTAACTGTATTTGGTAAATGATTAAATGTAAAAGAGAGAAGTAATGTGAATGTTTGATTTCCGAACTTGCTGTGCCAGCCCCACCCCCAGGGAGTGCTGAGATGGTGATTAAGACTGGATGTGGTGGTGCACACGTCTAATCTCAGGGCTTGGGAGGCTGTAAGCTGGAGAATCACTATGACTCTGAGCTACATAGTGAGACCCTAAACACCCTGAAGGCCCTGCCCTAAATACAGAAATTAAATAAATAAACAAATAAACTAAGCTTTGCAAAGATGGCATATTTGCTAAAATCTATAACTATAATTTCCAGAAAAATTAAAATGCTAAATTGTTTATTATGAACGTCGCTGTTTACATTCATTTAATGAAAATGTCTTTATGGGGGAGCCCTTCTGGGAACTGAACCTAGAGCTCTCCCACTGAGCTACAACCTCCGCCATCTAAAAAAAAATATATATATATATACATATATATATTTTTTTTTTTTTTGAGACTAAATCTTGCTAACTTGCTAAATTGGTCAGGCTGAGGAGCTTGAACTTGTGAGCCTCTTACCTCTGCTGGTTCTACAGTCATGTGCTGCCATGCCCAATGAAGAATGATTGAAAGAACTTTGATAAATAACTCCAAATCAATTTAATCAGGCTTTATATAAAAACATTTGAGATGAACCTATATGTCTCTGGGGTTAACACTTCATAATAAGATTATAATGACTATCTGCTAAATTATAGTTCTTCAGACTCCTAGCAATCCCTGCCATTTTCATACCACATTAGCTCAGACGACCTAACTCCATGGCGGCCTCCCCTACAGTGTGGGGGTAATGCTGACTTGTGGAATTCTCCTACATACTTTGGGACCCGACACAGCTGGTCAAATGGCTGCTGCCAGATTTTCTCACTTTGAACTCTTTGGTTCCAAGCCATCTCTCCACAGCTTCCTCTTAATACCTACAGGGCAATGACAGGCTGGCAAACTGCAGATAGACTCTTTTCTTAGCGTCAACTCCCTCGCCTTCTCCTCCTTTCTTCGTGATATATTTTAAGGTGTTCTTTTTCTGTTGAACCTTGGTGCTACCTTAAGTATGACTGGCACAGCTTTCATGTGGCTGTGGAATGTCATAGATGATACCTTGGGGAGTTGACAGTCCTCTTATTAAAAATGTCATTCTCTTTTTCTGTCTGTAGATGCAGATCACTGAGAAAATGGACTTTTCTTTCTTTCTCTCCGTTCTGTTCAGTCAAGCAACTACTACCTAATTTTCCTTGATGATAGCACATACAAAAATTGACTTTAACACTCTGTTGGCTCCGCCAAGCCGTGGCGGTTGGAGCTGAGCATATTAAGGGTTCCTCCACACTCACCCAGGATTTGATTAGATACTTAATTCTCTTTGGCAACTGTCGGAGCCTGTCACAAAGTATAATATGAAAAAAAGGGTACTCTTTTTATATAACTTCATTAAGAACATTTGTCCAGGTCTTGGAATACATACAGCAATCTCAAATCACATTCAAAGAATGCCACATTTCTAATTGTACTCTAAGATCTTCATAAATTCCATGTGATAGACTTTTCAGCCATAAAATGTTACCCATTGTCAGTGCTCTGTTTAAAAGACACGAATGGGAACTCCAAAACTTACATCTATGAGATGCTGAGTCTTGAATTTTCACTCTTTTACTGGATCATCAAAAGAATAACAGTTGAGCAAGTGAGTGAATAATGCCCTCCATTTCTAGCCTATTATATTATAATCCTGCAAAACCCAGTTTTCCCTGTGTTTAACCTATGTCTGTTAATACACACACACTTGGAACAATACTCAGTGTTGTGAAGTTTCCATACTTTTATTTGCTAGAATTTGAATTCAAGCTAAGAAATGCTTTAACAAAAACGTAGAAGTAAATGATGGAACCATAGGACCTCATGGAAAATGTTCAAATCTGGAAGCCTGGAGGCAATTTCACAATTGGGTGAGATGTGGACTATGCTGGTAGGCTTTCATGGAGAAATAACTGCAAACTGTTGTATAGATCTATGGCTTCTGTTTTAGCTTGACAAAACTGCTCAAGATGATATTGTTAAACCCACTTCAGCAATAAAAGGCTGAGCTTAAAATGTATAAGGTAACCAGCCAGAGTGCATCCCCTGAGGTTTGGTTCTAGGCGTAAAACCAGCTCTGCATTATTTTCCTTGTAAGAGAGCAATGTTCTTGTCCGTGAAGAGTCAAAAGATAAGAAAGCTGTCTTAAGGAGATCCCAGACATTTTCACTGAGAAATAAGCATATGGCCTAAGTGTTGAGAAGCAGGTCACATTGGGCATGCTCATCAAAATGGCCTTTACCATATGAGAGTTACTCAGGAGACAGGAAGCAGTCTCCTGTCCCTGTGTCATGGAGGGAGACTGCAAGCCACGGAAAGACAGAATGAACACATATCACTATTAGTCATTCATCCAAAAAGTTTGACTTTGGCTTAAAGGATGTAAGATTTTTCATTTGGTCAGAATGGAGACAGGTGTTTTCCTTGGGTGTCTCTCTGCATCAGATGAAGTGTGACAGCCAAAGCTAGCCAACCATGTTACCCTAAATAGCGTCTCCACAACCTACGTATACTCAAATTAGATCCCCTGCAGCTGAAGAGCATGGGGCCAATAATCAAAGTAATAAAAAAGGACTTAATAGCAGCACTCCTAGAGGTCTCACTGGGTACCACGTTTGTGCACTTGGTCCTCTCTCAGTCAGCACTCACAACAGATCTGAATGTTTTGTTATTTCCCAGCTTTAAACTTTAAAACTTAAAGAAAGCTGTGCTACTCGCCAAGAAGAAGAACATTTATAAGAAGCTAATTTATCATGTGTGCCTTGCCCTCGACCAGGAGAGGCCACTGCCTCATTCCAGTAAAGTAGGTAAGTGTGTGTCAAGAGGCAACAAGCCTAAACTCAGGGTAGAGTAGGGAATATTTGATCTGATTTCAACTGAGAAAATAGAAAGCAGGCAAGTGCTCTCTAAGGCAACCAGGCCATAGGTTTATAGAGTGAAATCATCACTCTGAAGAATGTACTTCATCTTCTCCAAGTACTTAGGCAGATAGGACCAAACATTTTAATAGAGTCATGTGGCTAGGAAAGGCCTCCAGGGGGCCATTCAGCTATCTCCTTTTTGCACCTGAAGGTTTTTTAAAGACTTGAAATGCATTGGTAATGAGGTTTATGTCAGAGGGATGAGGTTCGAAGCTTCAGCATTAGCAGGGATCAACTGTTAGGAGGGAGATGGCCCCAGCTGAGTTTTTGAAGCAGGAAGGAAATTACCAAAAGGGCTGCCTTGTCTTTCATTCATTTGCCATCCTCTGCCCTTGAGCCAGTCTTTCATCTTCCATGGTAATCAAGAACAGACTCAACCACTCTTCCTTGAGTCCCAAACCAACTAGGCCCAGGGAGAATTTGGTAATAAGTAATCAGGGTAGAAGAGATTGGGGCGGGGGGGGGGGGGGGGATCAGTTACTCTCACTCTGATGACTCATGGCAGCCTGTGTTTTCTAGAGGAGAAATTATTGGCCTGGCAGCTGGAATTCCAAAGTTTCCAAACCTTAATCTAAAAATGTCCATGTAGATGCTTGATAATGAATATTTATAGTTTCCACTTTCTTATACTGTGAAATTAAACATCTCAACTTAATGTAATATGCATACTCTTTGATATAAATAGTGTTTTAGTAAATAAAAAACATATTTTCAGCCCCCTAAAAGAGTTTGATGTTTATAAGCCAATTCTCATGTCCTAAATTATTTAATTTTATGTGTCAAGATTTCTTAATGAGGGTTTACATTTGCCCCTTACCTATTACATAGAGATATTAAAAGGACTCAATGTTTAAAAACTCTTAATTTTCTAAGATTAATGTAAAACACAGTATAATTGTTAGGTAGCATTTATCAGGATCAAATACTTTAGTGATTTAGTTATAAATTAGCCACACTAATAAATCATATTTACTAGGGAGAGAGGAGAAATACTTAATTAAATAGTTCATAGTTACTAAATTCTGGGTACTTTATATACCTGAACTCCTTTCATCAGCCCAACAACCCTGTTCATTAAACAGCACATACTAATACAATGCCTACTCTGTCAAGGGTTACACTAGAAGGCCAGGGAGATAGCTCAGTGGAATAAGCTCTTGCCATGGCAAGCACAGAGTCCTGAGTTCAATCCCTGGTACTGAAAAAAAAAAAAAAAAAAAAAAAAAAAAAAAAAAAAAAAAAAAAAAAAAAAAAAAAAAAAAAAAAAAAAAAAAGAGTTACACTAGATACCATGGACACAATGCTGAGCAAGACAGAGGAAAACTTTGAACTCATGATGCTTAAGAACCAGAGGGAGTTAAGTAGGCCCTAACACAACACATCAAAGCCCACAGAGGGTTGAGAATGAGAATGAAAGCATTTCCGTCTTATCCGCTGACCTCAGTTCAGCTGGGAAACCATATCAATGAGAAGGTAGGCAGGCTTTTGCCTTAATAAATATGACCAAGGTGTGGCTGCCTCCAATGCCAGTGATTTTTCTTTTCTTTTCACACTCTTCTGTATCTTGAGGGCCACTGACTGTTTCCTGCAATATATCTTTCCACATGATTCATTTCAACAAATATACCTAACTAAGCAAATGTTGTATCCACACTTAACTCTCATGTTTGCCTTCAGTGGTACAGAATGAACTCATGGTCTTGGCCATCTTTGTCTTCCCAGGTGGTGATTCTACTGGTGCAGTCGCTTTGACACCATCTTCTAGGTGAAGATGCCAGCAGTTGAAGGGAGTGACTGTCTTAAGTAGCAACTGTAGCGTGTACTGCTTCCCCCATTGTGTGAGCACTTTGGCTCAACTATTTGTGCACCTTTAAGGCACTGGGATGATGAGCTCATCTCTTTTATTATTAATATCTTAATGAAAATGAGATATAACAGGTATCTTTTAAATAGCATACTATGCTCCTGAGTCCCGTGAGATTACTTTTGCTTCAATTATCCTTGGCAGTGCACTGAGGACCAACTATATTAGTATCATATTAATTCCATAACAGTCATTGTGTCTTACTTGGTATCTGACATAGTTGCATAAGCCTTCTGCCTAATAAAGCTGTTTTCTTCCCCCAAATGATTTGTAATGTGAAAGAAAATGACTCATTCTGTGCTCTACCTTGCTGAGTGCGCTTAGCACTAGGCACATAGTGTAGTTTGGTCATAGAAATCCCAGGCTTAATTATAATTCCAAATGCATTGTATTCTGAATAATGATTCCATGTCATTCATGTGTGGATAGCCCAGGCAATTGTTTGAGTGGGTGAATAATATCAAGGGTGGATGTCATCACCCACTTCTATTATTTCTGGAGCAGAGTGCCACCTGGAACTTGGCTTCTACCATTGATCTTAATTACCATTTACAATTTAGAGCTTACAGTACAATTCCCTAAACCACACGTGTTCGTAAAGCATCACTGAAAAAAAGAAGCAGAGGCTGCCAAAGCAAATCAGTCCATCTGAACTCATTCACTTACTCAGAGCATGTTTACTGAGTGCTTGCTCTATGCTGTCAAGCCCTGCAGACAAGGACAGTATTCTGTTGTGCCTGCCCCCATGTCCTGTATTGATTCAAATAGTTTTGCAACTTGTGTCCAGTAAAAACTCTACGGTGTGTCCTAATACACTTGTTCACTGGACCTGGCAGCCTGAGGCTTCTGGCTCTTCTCCAAAGTCAGAATTACCCTCCATGGGTAATGTTTTGAGCTGACTGAAGACATAGAAGCAGCCAGAACAACACAACTAAAGACACTGCAGAAAGAGAACTTTCTGAGATACTTCAGAAAGTGTGAAGAATGATGGGCTAAATATATTCCAAACAGCCATTGTACTTTGAGGAAGATTAATTGCAATGTGTCTTTTATTGTAATATTTTCTAAACGTTCACTGTATTTGTTGATCACACAGCAAGACAAAACTCTTTCCCAGCTTATTCTCAACAACAGAGCAAGTAGCTGCTCTGAAGTGTGAAACTTTGCAGAAGGAGCCAGTAGAACAGCTCCACTAGAACAGTTCACATAAAACATGGTGAGACTGGAGCCCCCTACCTCAGCACTATGCAGTTGTACAACAGAATAGTGTGTACACTTGGGGCTGGAGTAGAGGGGAAAAAGGGAAAGTACTAGATGGCGAGATCTGACAAAGGGACAGGGAACTTGATCTGAGGAGATTTTGTGGCCCCAGAGATATACTTTTCTCTACTTGGTAAAGTGTTGGAAAGTGTTTCACGACCAATTCGTGGTGGAATGGAAACAGAGCACTTCACTTAGATTGTTAGCATTTGTCCACTGCTGTAAAGGACTTAGTCTCATCTGGGCTGTACACAAACGTGTGGGAAGGGGAAGCCATCACCTCACTCCATCTTGCGCGCAGCACAAGTAGTATTCCTAGCACACAGCACAAGAGCCTACAACAGCACAGGTAATACGAAACCATAAAGCAGTGAGTTTTGAGTGTAGATTCCCTTTGTTTTAAATAAAATTATATAAATGTAAATAATTTAAGTTTTAAGAAAGGCTGTGCTCTACCAGCTTGCAAAATTTCTCAAAATTTATCAGTGCCCTTATCCAGCTCCACCACACTCTTGTTTTATACCTACAGGCAGCAAAGATAAAACTCTGACCTAGGGGCCTCCATGGATCACTGTACAAACAGAGAGCAGGTGGTAGCAAGGTGCTCAGTGTAAGACCAGCTAGAGGGCTTTCCACAAGTTCTGCAGCCTCAGCCTAGGACGTTGCAGTGCCCCACTTGGGCCATCGTTTCCCTTCCCTGCACCCTCCAAGTTCCAGCATAGGAGCCAGTCTGAGTTGCCTTTGCAATTTCTCTAATCTAAAAAGCAAGATTGCTTCTCTACTAGTGTTTCTAAAATCGAAATGAACTTAAGATGCACTGCAAAGTTTCCCTGCACATCTCACATAGGCCATTTCCTTTCCCACATTGGTACGAAATTGATGTGGACCCAGAAGGAAAGAGCTCTTTACAGCCGAGAAAACATTCTATTTTGCTTTACAAACCACAGAATTCATTACAGTAAAGTATTGTTTGTTCCTGCCATAGAATAAAGCTAATTCAGGTTTTGAAATATAAACATGCACTTTATAAATAAAGCCTTGGGAAAATGAGAATGTTTTAACAGAAGATGCAAATGCTGAGGTGGAGGAAAGGTGTGAGAGAAACCCAGGCATCAGGCATTCAGGGAAGCCAGTGAGTTCTTTGACTACAAAGAAACACAACTCCGTAGGGATATGATTTTAAAAGCGCAGCCTCCTTTGCCCATCAACGCTAAAGACGTTGTATTCTTACCGGTTCCATTCTTTCGATGCTAGCTCGGTCTTCAGGTGATCTCTGTTAGAATGTCTGAAAATGACCCAGGAGGCCAGGCACCTACAGACACACCCTTAAGAGGAACATGAGGCCAGCACATGAGGAAAAGAAGACAGGAAAATGGTAATGCCGGTTAGGCGTTGCGAAAGTGTTGCACCACACAGGGCGGAACCTCTCAGAACAGGTCCTTTTGACTTTGGCCAGCCAATGCCGTGAATCGTGGGAGTCTACACCCTCAGTCCCACCAGACCACCTACTATGGCAGCTGCCCGTCCTCCATCCTGTGCTCACCCGGGGTCTGGAGCTTGTTTGTCCCCGTCCTTGGCACAGGAGCATATACTAAATCTTGTTTTAGTTCCTCCTCCTCATCCAGGATTGACTATACGTGTGTATTATTCCATCTTACTTTGCAGTCTTTATATGGTCACATCGAAATCTCAGTTAATTAACAAGAAATAAAAAGTCCATCAAGGAAAATGTTTTTCATGCTCCCATTATCCCTTAGAAAAAAGAAATTTCATTTTCCTAACTAAGGAAACAATCAAAACGGGGATGCAGCGCACACTAGATTACTGTCTCTGAAGTGAGGACACGAAACAAGACTTACCGATACACCGCCTGCTAAGTGCTGTCAACTTAAAAGAAGTTTGGAAACCAACAAGATTGGGAATCCAGATAAAACGCGGGAAAAGAAAAACTTGCAAGTCCCAACCATTGGCTAATGATGCAGATGATTTATTTTTAGAGTCTCATCCATTTTCCCCTCTGTCTTTAGCTGGAGGAATGGGCCCCCCTGCTCTGTTGCCAGTGGTCATTTTTCACTCTGTGAGGAGCACCGAGAGGGACTGACCTAAGATTTCATTTAGAAAACCTGACTACAGTTGTTGTACTTAACCCATTTTCAAAGTGCTGATGGAACCCCAAAATAGTTCAGATGGCTATGCCAGGTTTAAAGGAGTGAGAAATGTGAAAAACTTCTTTCTGTCGAAGTACTACATGAGGATCAAAGGAAAAGTTGCTTCTGTTTCTAAGAGGTCTAATTATGAAAGTCACTATTATAAGTAACAAAATACATTATGAGTTGGAGGGATTTGCTTTCCTTTGATTTTGTTGCTGTTTGTTTGGGTATGGAGGTGGTTTGCTTGTTTGTTTTAGTTATAAGGATTGGACCCAGGACTTTTGCACTGAGCTATAACATCAGCCTTTTTAATTTTCTCTTTTTATTTTGAAAAAGGGTGTCACTAAGTCACTGAGTAGCCTAAGTTGGACTTAAGCTTGTGATTCTCCTGCCTCAACCTCCAAATCCTAGAGGGTTAGGACTAGAGGCATGTGCAGCCATGCCTGGCTACATTTGGTATTTCTTGAGAATGCTGTGTGTTGTGCTTTGTGTTGGGCACATTGAAGCTTTTCTCATTTAGAATTCTGTGAAATCTCACGTAAAACCACTTTAATGACCAGGAAGAGAGACATTCAGGTTACTCTTCCTGGATCTAAAGTCATGTATAAATCCCACCATGTTTCAATCTTTGAAAACCCTTGACATTTACTCAAAAATTTTTAAGTGCACATTATAAATAACATTCTCAGTGTCATGTTGGGTTTGACTTCACTCAGAGTTAGCATTTGGGTTGGCTGACCAGCCTGGCAACTCGAATCCGTGGGCTAGCTTTCGCATTCGAATTGAGACTATTGAAGGAGCAATTCTGGCATAGGGGAAGAGAAAGCCAAGAACGAGAAATGCTGTGCAGGATTAAACCTGAGATGGTGTTTAGAGGAAAAAGGTGTTCCTAGCCTGAACTTGAGCCTTCGCATTCATGACCCTTCACACACAATAAATCCATCAGGTGAGAGCTAATTCCACATTTTAAAATTGCTGCAAGAACTTCTCCAATTTCATTTTGCAGATAAAGCTCCAGCATTATATGAAGCTCTATATGTTGCATTTTAATGCTAGCTTCAGAAATCACACTCACTTTGGGTTTGTTTTTTTTTTTGATGCTCTTCTGATTTATAATCATAACCTAATTTATCTGTAAAGTATGTTTACTTCTGTAGTTGTTCATTATTAAAACACTTCTACACTGTCTCAGCTATTCAGAAGACCAAAGAAGCCTTGTTCTCTTTGAGAAATGTATGGATCCTTCCAAATGTTTTACCTGAAATTGCATCGTAGTAGCATAATTGTATTATAATTACAGCAAATCTCAAAAAAGCATGAGATAAAGAAAAATGTCACTCATAAATATTTATGTGCTACTACATGAAACCATTGCAAACATATGCCTTTGAAGATATCTTAAATATCAAAAAATATATGAACTATAAAACACAAAGATGAAACCTGAGCTATAAAATATACAACTATTTCATTTTAAAATTAGAGTAAAAAACTAGGAAACTAAACAGTGTTAAATGTTAAATACAAAACTTTCAAAAGTGTTTAACACTTATTCATGATGACCTGTATTCAAGTTTCTATTGTGAAGTAGATATGTGAATAGAGTTGGTTATTGACTATGTGAACTTCATTCATATGCATGGTAGTTTAATAGTGATTTCTTGCGGCATAAAGCATATTATATCAAGCTCCAATTCCAAGGTTTGGTCACCAAGATACACTGCTATAAACGTGTACACAAGAAAAGTCTTCTTCGTTACCTTTTTAGAAGCTCAGAGATAAAAGCTCCCAAAGTCACAAAAACCTATGAGCTCATATACAAGCTCTTCGGTGTGTGTATGCATGTGTGCTTCCTCTTGATAGAGCTAAGAGGAGGGGGAGAAAGAATAAGCGTTTGCTAGAATTCAAATTTTGATTTATTAGATGTTGATCTTTAGAATACAAGGTTCTATTTCAAAGGTCAGCCTTATAGTCTTGGAAAGCAAAGATTATGCATGTCTGATACTAATGAGTTTTGCTTATCCAATGGGTAAAGTCAGACAAATATTAGATTTAAGCTAGGTCACAGAATGTCCTTCTTAGACTTAGAATCATCTCTGGTACAGATGTCCTAACACAAAAAGAACATTGCTGTGAAATATTTTCCATGAATTACTTAGGTAAATAATAGCAGTATGTAAACAGGGAGGCAGAATTGTTTATAAAATTATTTGATGCAATTAATAATAGAATCTAGTATATTTCAAAATGTGACTTTATAGCCCACTAACACATTCCTCTGAAGAATAAAAAAAGCCTTTAGTAATTATTACTCTCTCCCAGTCCATAGACTTATTCAGAAATTCTCCAGTTTCCTCTAAGAGATATCTTTTCTATTTATATCTCATTTATTTAATGCTACTCTGGTTAGTCTCATGTTTCCATTTCTTACTTTCTCTTTTCTGTTCTGTGTCTGAATCTTGATTATTGAACTTGTTCATTTATTCATGGAGTGCTTCTGAAAAAGCCCTCTAGTACAGGGTGCTGTGCTTGGTATCCTGCTGTCGTGGAGCAGCAGTGTAAAAACAAAGGAAGGAAAAAAAAAGAATGGTCCTTGTGGAAGCATCTAGAAGATGTTAACGTTTTGGCACTTAGGGCTTTTTAGATGAAAGAAGGCCAAAAAGTGGCACCCAGTGGGGAAGTGGGCAATGTAGACTTGGAAAGACACCAGGGTTGAGGGAGAGGGAGAGACTGTCGGAGAGAAGAGACACATTGAGAGGGGGATCTTTGCCCTCACACCAAGAATCTGGGCTTCATTCCACAAGAGCTTAGAGTCCTGGGGAGGTTTGTAGAGACTGAGCATCTAATCTAAGGCTGCACAGAGAGGCAAAGACAGGGACCAAAGGCCAAGACATGAGTTGCACTTTTCTAACAATGGATTGCTGTAGCTCAGGCTTTAGAGAAATGCCAATGATGATGGGGCACAGGGGACAAGAACAGTGTCAGAGAAATGTAACCAAAAGACCTGGTGAGTAATTTAACACCTGGCACTCTCACGATGGGAATGTGGACCAAACCCCCACTTTTCTGGTCCCTCTGACCAGTAAATTGTGGTACCCTTCATTAAGATAGTTCGTGGCCTGACAGACCAAGAAACACAATATGCAAGGTAAGTGAGCAGTGACTGGAAATATCCCCTCACAGAAGGCATCCACAGAGTGGTAAAAGCAAGGGGTGCTGATCACTCCAAATCAGAGGAAGGGGTGTTGCTTTCTCCCTGGTGAATTTTCACAAGCAGAAGGTATAGATGTGGCTATTAAGTCACTGGTTTCTAAACATTCATTTCTTTTTTTCAACAAGAATTTAATGAACCCTATTGCGCATAAGAAAGGTCTGCAGTGCTCATGTCTTTCCTTACTTCATTACACCCCTTTGTACAGGGGAGTGGGGGATGGCTCTAAGAAACTGGCCTTTGAAACCTGAGAACACCTAAGAGACATAAATTCGAACAGCATTCAGAAGCAGGCTAGCTGATCTGCCAATGCGCTGCTCTCCTGGGGGGTTTGTTCCCACGATTTCCAGGGCGGTGAAAATGATCTTGAAGATAAGGTTATTCCGCCTTCAAGAGCTCTCAAAAAGGGAATTGTTCAAAATGAATAACTGTTTCTTTAAAAAAAAATTTCCCTAAGAGTAATGGTATTTGGTAAAAAATTGAAAGCTTCTCAGTGAATTGAATGTGTCACGATCCAGACAGAAACCTTAGTCTGGAAAAAACTGGGAAAACACGGCAGCTTTCAGAGGATCACAAGATTAGCTGTTTCTAATACTTACAGTATCTGGATTCAAGCAAAGGAATTTCAGTTAAGTGAGGTTCCTTCCTTTAAGATACAAATGAGATGTTTTATATATGACGCTGTCATAAATAGGCTTCTTTTGTTCACGTTCATACTGGCTTATATACCTCAGACATTTACATAACCATCCATTACAAAGAAAACAGTACACCAGGAGAAAGAGAGAAAGAGAGTACTATACCTTAGTGAGTCAGTATTTTGCTTATGAGACATGCATGGTGGCTTTTACCAGAGTCAGTATTTTGCTTATGAGACATGCATGTTGGCTTTTACCATAACTATTATTTTGAGATAAAGTAGAAAGATACAAAAACTCTTTTAATAGGAGCGATTTATAATTCATGAATAGTTCATGTTGGGATTTTCTGATTTTGCTTTAATTGTTCATCTGTTTTGTTTTTCAATTTATTATGCAAATTTCCTGACACATGTTCATGAGCTGTCCCCTAAGAAGATCACTTCACGTCTAACTTCCATTTTGCCTTTTTATTTGGGGAGAGATACTAATATAATAACCTCAGAAGAAGAAAGGTTATGTCCTATTATCACTGTAATACCTGTCGCAGTGCAGATATAAAACCTGAGGTCCCAGAATAGGGAGTGAAAATTCTGCTATTCTGATCTTATGTCTTCTTTGTGAACTGAGGGAGGACCAAATAAATTAATATAGTTATTATATCATATGGGATATTTTATATTATAAATTATGTGTATAAAATAGCTCAAACAGGAAAGGAGGGACCCAGACTCCTTTTTTCTCATACCCATCCTTCAGGGAAGTTTTCCAAAAGATGCCCTGCGTTCAGGCTGCACCTTCATGCTGACAGGTCTGCAAATTGCTGCCTAAGAAGGTTTCCAGGCACTTTTGAGGTTTAGTCAAGGCAAGCTGCCATCCTGTGGAATGGGCCCCTGGGCTACAGCACAGGTTCTGTGGTGATAATGACTCAATTTGTTCCTGTTTAAAAAAAATAAGAGTGAGAACGAAGCAAATGAGCCAATACCTATCCCGATATCCATCCATTATTCCTGTGGCAGACTTCAATTTTATACTTAGCATTGAGGGCCTTTTGAGAAAAGCCAATATAATTATGGGTTTTAGTGACTTTCCAAAGCAAGAAGTTAAACTCTTAACATTTTTCAAAGAACTGATGTCCTCCAAAATTAATTTCTGTCTAATGAAACTATCTGAATGTGTCCTGTGCTTTTAATAGCTTCTCATCATTTAATAGAAAAGAGATTAAAAATTATATCAACCACTGTTGCTTGTTTCCTCTATTTCTTTCATAATTTTTCTTCATTTATTATTTTTGTACATCTATTGCTAACATTTGAAGTTGGTTGAGCTGATTTCTCTCTTGAGGAACAGGTAAAACTCCACAATATTAAGCCTCTTTCTGTAGCAATTTCCTTCTGAGAAGTGTCAGCTGTCAGCCATTAGGTAGGCAGTTAATATCTATTTACAGTATGTTGTAGAAATGTTTATGATTATGAAGATCAAAAGTCAACATCTATAAAGTTTTATCTATTGTCTATATTTAAATCTTAAAATTATGTTACCTTTCTGGAAAGATATATACTTATGGTCATTTCTCAGTACAATAACTTTCTTTTCCTTACCATACGTCTGGACATAAGTTCTGATAACTGAGCTAAATATATGAAATCCAGAAATAAGTATGGTTGCAGAAAACACCTAGGAACATTCACTTTCCAGTATTTTCACCTAAGAACAGGACTTTGGACCAATGTGGAAAGTCCTAAAGCCTGGATTTGTGTGCAACTGCACCAGCCTTAGGTGTTGCTGGTTGCACTCTACCAATAATGGCCTGGTAAATTATTGTGACTTGGCCCAGGAAAGTCAGAAGAGCACTGTGTTAGCATTCACATGGCCACCTGTGCCTAGAGTTGCACACATGAGCTCTTCGGTGTTACTGGCCCATAGAAGTGATGTTTTTAAACTTGTCATTAGAGTAAAATTGGAGAATATTTCCACTTAACCCCTACCTTTTCCTGTTGGTTAGTTGGGACATATAAAAGATTTTAAAATCTGAAAGCTCTTCATAAGCTAGTCTGAGGCAAAGGCAGTTAGGTGCTCTGTAGATATCTGTATCCAGTCCACAGTCATCATTGTTTCTACTTCCGTATAAGGAATGGGAATCTCCATTATGCAGTAATACACTACCATGTCTGTCTCTTTCTCAACCCTTACCCATGACCACTTAATAAGTCAGTTAGCATTTGTCCTTTGTGGAATTGCCTTTTCAAAGAAATTACTTAGACTTTAGACTGTAGATTATATTTTTCAATAAGTGCAGGAATTGGATCTAAAGTTATACCATCCTGCAGTGCATATGTGTATGTACTGTATTATATATGATAAATATATCCTCTTATCTGTCACCTTAGACTTCTGATGAAAACTTAGGCAAAATTCCTCTCATCACACGATTACTCATCATTTCTCCCTATGTGTGTCATCAATTGAGTTAGACTATTGATCAGTTAAGTGAGAAGATGTTCATAATTGCTCCATAGAGAGCTAAATAGATAATGAGCATTTGCAAGCCCATTGGACATAATTGGGAACTTCATAAGTGGAGTAAAATACATCATTTATCTGTCAAGCTAAACTAGTTTTGCAATGTACAGTCTGTAGCTTCAAATGAAGAAGATTCTTTCTTCCTCATGCTGCATGCCTACAGTGAGTCAAGAAGGGACTCTGTACCTTATGCCCTCTCTCTTGAGGGAAGGTGACATCACACTGGCTATCTGGAATTGTGTCTGTCAGTTTGACTGAAAGAAAGATTCAGCCAGCATTTAAATGTTCTGTCTTGGAAACCACAGCACATCACAGCTGGCTTCCCAGGACAATTCACTTGATCCTATCTCTTCCCACAAGGGAGTCAGAAATTGCAGTCCTACCACGTGATTAGAAAGGAAGGGAACCCAAAATACCTTGCAAACAATGCACATGACTAAGCAGCCTCTCTCTTGTCATGGCATCTCTTTGCCTGGAAAGAGTCACCACTACAAACAGCATCTATAATTATCATCGATGTGTGCTCTACATTCCAGTTTGTATTCAGAATTACTGTTTTGGACACTTATACTAATCAAAATCATAGGTCTCATAAGTATTTCTAAGCATTTACCTAGAGTTTTCCATAACTTTTTTTTTTAACCTCAATTTGTTTCAGCAAGAATCTAAAGGTGTTTTCCTCGGAAGGAGTCTTTTTTTATGGCTTAAGTGCACTTAAGCATACACATCTTACTATATATAATTATACATCAACATATAAGAACCAAAGGGATCACTGGGAAAGAGAATCATTTATTTAATTGGTTCAAAAAGGAGCTTGGAATATATGTCTCCAAGATCATTTTTAACTCTAAATGTTAATTCTTCTCCATGGAAAAGTTGGGAAGAAATAAAAGAAGAGGAAGAGTGACCTGATTGTCAAGATGGATGGCTGGAGAGACACCTAGATTAGAAAAACACATATCTGCTTGCTTTGGGTTAGTCATGGGGTGCAACTTGGGAATGATACCTGGTCTCAGACTCCTCCCTCTCCAATTCTCCCTGTGTTCTGCTTTCTGGCTGTCATGAAGGGAGAAACTGCACTCCACTGGCTCCAGGAACTGAAATACTGAGCTGCAATCGATCACTCTTCGTTTAAATTGTGAGTGTGGCCTGTTTTGTCCAATCAGAAGCTGTCGGAGGCAGGGAACTAGAATGAAAGATGACAAGTGACCTAAGGTTACTCTACAAATCCATACTCAAAACTCTTGTTAGAGAATTGATGCTTGTTCATTTGATCAGCGGGCTATGGAAACCAACTGCGTGGCTTTGAATCTTAGCTCTAGGAAACATTAGCTCTGAGAAATTCAGCATGTAGCATAAACCCCTGTTCTTGAGTTTCAATGTGCACATTATGGAGATAATACTAGTATCTTACTTAGCTCATTGTGAGAATTACAACACATTTATAATGTTCACCATTCTGTCAGACCCAGAGTAAATGTTCATTAAGGGTTGATTATGATGATGATGGTAATGATGACTATCCACTTAAGTGTTGTGGAAATTCTCTTACATTCTTTAATAGACCAAAGCACTGAATCCATGCAGATTTAAAAGTTTCAGTTATGCCAGGTGTGGTGGTGCATATCTGTAATCCCAGCACTTGAGAGGCTAAGGCAGGAGGATCAGTATGAGTTCGAGACCAGCCTGGGCTACAAAGTGAGCTCAAGGTCAGCCTGAACTGCATAGTGAGACCCTGCCTCAAAAAGACCAAAAAAATCCAGTTTTTGCATGCCCGTTTTCATGTTATGATATAAAGATCCAATTAGTGATCGAATATATTCATTGCAGTGGTAGAATATCATATATTTCACTTCTCTTCTGTTGGTCAACATTTGGAATCTGCTGGAATTTCTATTATTCTAAATTGTAATGAAAAATATATATATGAATATATACATTCTTATATATATACAATATTAAAGTAATTTTACCAGAATATGAATTTTTATTTCAGGACTAATCTGTCCCACTAGACCTCCAAGTCTTTTCACTTTACCTTAAATTTTTAACTCAGGGAAGCAGATAGTGGAATCCAAAGAAGAATTCCTAATTTTCGTACTCTTCAGTATGTATAGCGATGCAAGGAGAAAGAAATCATAATGCTAAAATAGAAGTACAGAACTAAGTAACACAAATGTCATAGAAAGTTCCTTAGAATTGTCAAAGAAAAACATGGGACTGTGAGTTACAAAATTTAATTTAGAAATGAGAGCAGGAAACATTTTGAAAGCACTATTTCATTCCACAAAATATGAAGGTATGTCACACACAGCAAGTTCGTCCTAAGGACTATAAAAATACAAGGCCCTTTTTTTTCTTCAGAGAAAAAGACCATGAAGTCATTGTACATCATTAGAAAACCTAATGAGAGTAAAATTTAATAAGTATATAGCTACTCTGTATTCAAATAGTAAATACTAAGTATTACTCCATAGGAATGAGTAAGTATAACACCTTCACAGGCTGTTTTTATAACATATGGACTGTTAAGTGCTTGAGAAATAATTTGTTTGTTTTTGCAGCTCATAGTTTAAAGTAATGAAGCACTACTGAGTTGAATAACTAGACAAGAAACTCCTTAGTTATTGAGAAATATATTCTGAATTAATGAATTGCAAATTGTAAGCCAATCCAGCTCCCATAAATATTATGAGGAAAGAAGTAGCAGTCCTACTTACACAAATTTTCAGGGCAAAATTATTCTGTGACAAGAAAAAGATTTAGAGCATAATTAAGGTTCCTAAAACATAAGTACTTAAGAAGAAACTTACCATATGTTTAAAATTACCTGTGACTGCATTTATGATCTGTGATAAGTATACATTTTGGGAATGCAGAAAATCTCTTTAAAGGTTTTCTGTTTTGTTTCTATGCCATTATTGTACAGTTCACCTCTAGCAATTCATAATGGGCTTTAAATTTAAAAAAAAAAATAAAGATTTTTTATTTCACTCCTACAACAGTTGTTTTGCTGTATACAGAAAATACTAATTCATTAGTGAAAATACGAATAACTTAAAATGACAGATCTAGTAAGCCACAATCTGGGAACATTTTGTTAGCATACAGCTGTATAATACCATTTAAGGAGTTTTATTACAGGTTGACTATCAATTAATTTGGAAAATGGTGATCTTGGGAATAGTCCCTAATCTCTGCATCCATAGGTCATCAAGAAAAATCTCTAATCTTAATGGGTTACTATTTTTTAAAAATGAGTTGAGAAACAACAACAACAACAAAAAAAAAAAAACAGACACGACATAATGCAAAGGAGAAAAAGCCCTAAATCCAGACTCAGATTTCAACTGTGTTGAAATTTACCACAGTTGCACTACATAAGAACAATGTGACCATGGGCAAATTATGAACATCACTGATTCCATTTCTTCATCTCTCACACTCAAAAGAGGACATAAGTGGACTTCTTTAAAAAATCGGTCAAAGAATAAGAGTAGCTCATGTAAGTGAAAAATGTTTTTAAAATTGTTTACAGGACTGGTAACAATGTTAAGCAAAATAAAGAACTCCTAGACAAATATTCCATGAATTCTTAGATTAGCATGTACACTAGACACAGAAAAAGACAAAGATTCCTTAGAGACTTTGGTAAAGTGAATAGATCCTGCCTGTTGCCTTGTTTGACCTTGAACCCCTATCCCCATTTTAATGAACCATCTGGAGAGCAACTGGTGGGGAAACCCAATTCCAGAGCACAAAGAGGCTGCAGTGACTCTGCAGTTGAGGCGCTAACATGTGCAATGTGGAAGACTCAGTGGAGCAAAGCTATGACAAGACTGATGGAGCTCATAACTTCTGAAGAGCAATTCTAGCTGAGTGCTTTGAGTGTATGTAGCTTGGAAAAAGCATCGTGATAATTCCACGGCGCTGTTTCTAGCACACAAACACTTCCACAAGGTTAAAATAGAGTACCAATAGAATGTACATGTTTCTATCGACTTGTGCTCTGCATTTCAGACATGGACAATTCTTGACAATTTTTATCATTAGGACTTTCCCAACTCCTGAGAGTTCTGTCTCATGGCAGAAGAGGTTATTCTTTCTGCCTTGAGCTTGGTTTTTTTTTGCTTGTTTGTTTGTTTGTTTGTTTTTTGTTAGTAAAATAGAAGAGCTAAAGAGAACACAAGATAATATTTTCCTTGCCTAAAAATCTGACCAAATCCAAATACAGCCCACCTTCCTAGTCCAAGAGCCTCTCAGAACACAAAGATTTGTTCTGATCCCCTCCACTGAAGTTGAAAGCATGATCTCCAGAAGTGCTGTGTACAAGGAGAACTGGAAACATGCCATGCCATCTTTTCCCCAAGCACTGATCAGTTTTTCACCCTCATTAGATCATTCTCACTGTGTTGATGATGAAATATAATAAACTGTTAGTACTCAACAATAGCACCATCAAGAATTAGCCAATGAATTTATTTCCTAACAAGACTATTTCTATGGTGTGCTATGACTGGCCATTGAAGACAACTACAACAAAAAAGAAACAACCAAGAGTCACAATGCTGCAGATAAGGAATTCCATGTTCTGAACATCTTTTTAAGTATTCCTACAATAGACCTCATAGAAGGTGTGTTGACTTGTCCCTGCCCCAAAACAGACAAACAAACAAACAAAAAATGAACAACTTCTAAAATATTGTTCCTATGGACTAATAGTTCTCACAATACAACTTGAAGATTAGCCTTTTCTCAACATTTATTCAGAATATATTTATAGAGTTCGTACTGCGTGTCAGCCAGTAGGCCATGAAAAATGGAAATAAGAATTAGAAATGACTCTGGGGCCCGGCGGGATGGCTCAGTGGTCTAAGGAGCCTGCTTGGGAAAGCTTGGGTGGCTTCAGGGACCGCAGTTCGATCCCCAGCACCACACGCTGCACCAGTCCTACCCTCGGGGTGGGCTGAGCCGGCCATAAAAATGAATGAATGGACAAATAAAGGTTCTGAAACAAGAAAAAAATAAATAAATAAAATTAAATAAAATGAAAAAGAACTAGACATGACTCTGTTTTGACTTTGGTATTTATAAACAAGTAACTATATGCTCAACCTAAATACAAACCAATGAGAAACAAAAACAGAAGCTAAAGTTTAAATAAAACTCTAACCTTTAAAAAAAAAAAGTAAAATAGCATATGATGAAAAGTACAGGCAAATATCATGACGTTAAAAACCTCACGCTTGAAAAATGAAAACCAAACTGAAAATCAGAGCAAAGAATCTTATAGTTCTTTTATATCCCAGAAGATCTCCGTAGAAAGTTTTTATTTTTATTTATTTTTTTTTTTTTATCCACAGTCTCTGTTTTCCTTCATAAAGCAAAATTTGAACAGAGAACCTAGGGGAAGGAAGGGCTTTATAAATTAAGCTTTCCAGATAGAATTTCACAACCCAAGCTTCCATTTTTTTTTCCCAGAACATACGTTCTTTTCCATGAATATGATTTGAAGAGAGAGAGGGTGGGAAAGTGAATACAGTGTACCTAAACAGAACAAAACAGCTTTTTTTTTTTTTTTTTTTTTTTTTTTTTTTTTTTTTTTTTTTTTTTTTTTTTTTTTTTTTTTTGGCCTCTCTGCTGAATGTTAGACTCATTAAAAGAACAAGCAGCATTTCATGGATTACTGATAACAGAACCTCTGTCAGAGGCAGGAGGCCAGACGGGAGCCACAAAGACAGCCATTGTGCACATTAACAAATGTGAGATATTCATCCTCGAATCAGATCCGCCTTCTGCCAAAGACAGGTAGACATAATGAATATACAAAAGCAGCCTTTTGCTTCTAGAAAACTATGCTAAAAAGCAAGTTATTGGGACATTAATCATCGGCTGGAAACGACATTCCTGAAGAAAACAGCAGAATCAACATAAATATGTATATCACTGAGATACAAAGTTCAACATACTTTACAATGAAATTAAAATGGCTATTTCTGATGCTAATCGCTGGTTTCTTTCACTTTCATAAAACCATGAAAAAAATGGAATTGGATGAATTCGTAGTCTTATCTTGGAATGCTGAACTGCTAAGTTTAATTAAAGCTATAAACATAATCGTAAAGCCTGTGTATTCTGACACATTACCCCATGAATGGGGAGCTGGGGTCTAAAACACCTAATTAATAGAAGTCCTGGAAGAGAACACCAACTGCAGCAACAAATTCAAGCCCATTTTCTTTATCCTGGACCATTCTGTTTCTCCACCAAGACCAATCCCATGAATACCATGTTCCCATAGTTTGGCATCTGCCTCAAAAAATTTACATCTCCCAGAAGAACCCGTCCCCTTCATGCTGACTGCCTCGGTTTTGCCTGTTAAAGCATTTTATTTATTCTTTAGAGCCCTTTATCCTCATAAACATGCCCATTAGTTTTACAAATTATCACATTACTCATAAATGAGTTGTCCTCCTAATACAACACATAACTTGTTGTTGCATTTTATTGGACCATTTATAATGAAATTATAGAAAGTGTTAAATAACCCTTAGAGACAAAATGTCTCAAGAAAGACCTAAGTGTTATGTTTCTTCTACAGTATTTGTCGGGAATTTATACTCAGAATATTATGCTGCTTCTCTAGAAGACTTCCTTGCATTCTATTTGAGGCAATCCCTTCTGTTGTACTTTTTCATCGATTTTTCATAGAAGTCTAAGCCACTTGTATTACTCCAATTTTCAGTCTGTGGCAATGATTTGCTCCTCTCAAGTCACGTGAGATTTGTTTAGTATGTCATTTAAGTTCACAATAAAAGTTCAGAAACCACCTCTTCTTGTCATAGACTCTGGACAGAAACACTGGGACTCACATGTGACCTTCAGAAGTGCAGCTGCCCCTGGAAAAGCCAAATGTTCTCTTTAGATGTAAGAAATGTGGTGTCACAGTGCTAGGCTCCCTTTAAGATCCACCGACATTATCCATGTGGAGCTGAAGCCAAGGGTTCCCTCATCACAGGACAGCCACAGAATTTCTTTCTTCCTAACCTTAGCAGATATGGATATATTTGCATGGGCTACATTCCAGATTAGCCTCATCTAATGAAAGCAAGTATGCAAAAGAATAGTTAAGGCACACTGAATTAATTATATCTGAGATTTGACTTACATATGAGATGATTAAATATGTGCATTTGAAAGAGTCCCCAAAGGTAATCTAGTTACTTTAAATAATTGTCCAGGGCCTTCTGGCTGAAGTCTTTCCCCAAGTAGCTTGCTTTTGTTATCTTAATTTTTCAGTGTCTTAATTTTGTGCTTTCTTAATGCTGCACCCACAGTTTAATTCAGGAAGCATTTGGTGTGCACACAATATGTGGAAAACAAGGCAAGGACCTGCAGGGTATAGAATGGTGAGGAGCTATGGCCCACTTGCCCTCCAGGGTGGCAAGTGCGGGACACCATGCCATGGAGCACCCAAGTCAAACACAGGCTGTCATTATTGACTTTAATTATAAGAATTGCTCCACATCAGGGACAGTTAACAAGAATGAGCAGAGAAAAGAAAGCCTTTACTCCCAGAAGAGCAGAAAGGCCAGGCAAACAGCTGATTCCAAACCTGTGTTACAGAAACACAGGAGGAAGGAGGGGGGGGGGCTCCAGAGAGAGCTGGTTTCTGAGTTGCATCCTGAGAAATTATGCATTTGCTGAACACAAAGGAGAGCAATTTCCAGACAGAAAATCAGTACCTATAAACAGGTAGGTGTGGCAGGGATTTTAAAATTATAGACAAATAAAATCTGAATATTATTTTAAAAATAGATATGATATAGATATAGTAGGTATGTCCAAATAAAATCATTTTAAAAAAAAACAAGCAATTAATCTGACTAGCTTAAAGGCAATGATTTCTTTTATACCAAAACTCTACAAAAGGGAGTAATCTTAGCATAAAGGACAATCTTTTGTCTTGAATATGCTTACCATCAGTTTATTTCCCAGTACACATTTCCAGGAATCATGTCTTACTAGCCCAGTCTCCTTCCTAGACCAATCACCATGAAGCACCTACTTGCAAAGTAGAATCTTTGTGTGAACCCCAAGCAGTTCTCAGTGGAATTCAGGAGAACAGTGGGAATTGTCCAGGTACACACTGAAAAGGGACACTCTAGAATGCCACACTGAGGAATTAGCTCTTTTAAATGCTAAATGAAACATGCAGTTTTCTTGGTTACCTTTTTCTCATTGCTGAGACAAAATACCTGACAGCTCAATTAAGGAACGAAAGTTTTATTCCACTCACGGTCTGTGGAGATTTCAGCCTGCAGTACACTGCCTCCAAGGCAGGGTGGCCTGCCACAGAGGCAACAGCTCAGGCAGAAGGCAGTGGAGGCAGCAAGAGCACAGGGAGAGACAAGCTTTTTTCTTTCCTTAAACAATGAGCAACCCCCACCACCCATGCCCACAGGGGAGCACTAGCACCATCCCTGTCCTCTCCCCATGCTCGGGAGGAGGATGCTTACAAAGTGAGGACCCTGGCTCCTTGCTGAGGGGACTAATTCAGCTTCTAAAGTTCTCAAGTTGATACAGTGTACCTACCATTACAGCAGTGATTGAAGAAAATTTTGTAAGGGAAAATACCATGAAGTTGTGTGCCAGAAAGTTCGGCTGCACTATAGTTAAGAAAGTTAAAATTAGGAAGAGGTCTTAAGAGAGGTGAAATTAGGAAGAAGTCAATAAGACTCCACAATTGATTAAATTTGGAACAAGAAAAAAAGGAGGAAATCATTTCAAAATCCTTCCTTTCTGGTTTTAGCCAGAAATTGAGAGGTACCTCGAGTTCAATGGCAATGAAACCCCCATCTCTGACAAAACAACAAAAAGGGGGATATAAATAAAGAACTATTTTGTATATATATATATATATATATATATATATATATTAGGATAGATAGACAGCTACTTTCTCTTAGTTCAGTGAGAGCAAAGATTTGTACTAATAGTGTTTAGATAAGATATCGTGTCTGCATCTTGTATTCTGAAAAACTACTATGAAGACAACAATATACAATGTATTAATTATTGTAACTATCCTACTACCCTGTTTTGAAACTGTCTCATTGCTATTTCTTTCTCATTAAAATTAACTTTTTAAAGAAGTCCATAGATGAAAATAGCTTGAGTCAACTCAAAATCAGTTGAAGAAAGGCCAGAGGGGATTAGAGGACTTGATGATAGGTGTGTGAGAGAGTGTCTCTCTAGCAATTATAGCCACACTTCTAGAGTTTGATGATAATCTTGGCTACAGAACAAATTCTCAAGTCAGGGGAGAGGTGATCACTGCAGTCTGAGGCCTGCACTAGTTACAGGCCTGAGCCTTTTTGTGATGAGAGTGGATAAAGTTCTGTCCAGCTGAGACACTGAGAACACAGGTAGGAGATTTAGAGCCTTCGCCATAAGTGCTGTGTTACAAGGAAAGTGCAGTAGCAATGGAGAGACGCTCCCAAGGATGAGGAGCGCAGATCTGCAGCAACTGAAGTAGGCAAGGCTTTCCAGGCCAAGACAAGTAAAAAGAAAGAAATGATTCTGAATGACTTATCATAGTGCAGATTGAGGGTGTGGGAATAGATGAACCACAACACATACTGTTATTTAAAAATTTCAGGATGGGACGAAAATTGCATATCTAACAAGTTCCTAGAGGATTACAATGATGCTGTTAGTCCTTGGACTGCATTTTGAAAAGCACTTTCCATTGAAAGAAAACAATAAGCAAACAAAATCCTCCTCCCTATAGTCACAGATAATGTGTAGGCCTGCACCTACAGTGTTTGCTAAGTACGCCCACATTTGTCCTCTCCTCACAGACCTGAGTAATCGCATCTCGATGCTTCCTTTCCCAGATCGCTGATGGCAAGTGTTTGTCTTTACACCTCTTTACACCTACCTGCTTCCAGGCATGCAATCCTTCCTATTGAAATGCTTTCTAAAGTCTACTTCTCATCATATGTCAGGAAAAGGCATGAGGCTGATCCTAAGTAGGGTGATGTGCTTTGTTTTTTTGGCTTTGTAACATTTTCAGGAACTTTCCTCATCTTTTATTCATAGCTTATAATCAGCCTGTGATGGAGCTAGTTCAGCGATATTAAAGCTCATCTGTCATTGGCCTTACAATGACATTTAACTATCTTTAAACCTGTCTGGTTTACCTCTTCATTTTCTAGAAGAACTGAGAAGGTGACCCAGGTGTGGTACTCTGACGCGTCATCTGTAACAACAGTAACAGGGGCAAGGACAGATTAGTTTGTATGCTAAGCACCTAGCAGGTACCTAACATATGTGACATTTGGAGCTACAGAGATGAATAATATGTTCTTCACTTTCAAATAGATCTCAGTGTGGGGCAGTCACATAAGTGCTAAAAGATCTACCTATGATAAGAGAACAGATAGGATGGAAGACTGTTGCGTTTAAGGAGAAGATTCAGAAAGATACTTTTCAAAAGATGTTGTTTGAGCTGACTTGGAAGTATATAATACAAGTTAGCTGAGCCAGAATAAACAAAGGTCAGACTTGCCATGATTCACCTGTTTACAGCCTCCCAAGAGCTGGGATTACAGGTGATACAGGTATCCAGAAGTAGGAAAACATGGTTCTTTAGGGGAATGGCATACAGTTCAGAATAACTGGTGTCTCAGCTACCTTTCTCTTGTTTCTGGCACAAATACATGGCATTCAAAATGAAGGAAGAAAAGGATGATTTAGTTCACAGTTAGCGGACATTTCAGTCCAAACTCAGCTGGCTCCAAGGCAGAGTGGCACATGGCGGAAGGCAGCAGTTCAGGGTGGCAGGCGATAGCAAAACAGCAAGAGCAAAATGGAAGAGTGACAACAACAATGGCAACTGAGAGCAAGTCTTTCTCCCTTAAGTTGAATTCAGGCTCTCTGCCTCAGGCTGGGAGTAGCACTCATACCCATAATCCCAGAAGTATTTGACCCATAATCCTAGCCTTGCATCACAGATTAATCACAAGCTATAGAACTGTGCCTCAATTACTGCATGAGGCTTTGAGAGACAAATGCACACAGACCCTAACAGCTGGAGAGAGTGATCATGCTGGAGAGAAGAGACCAGGATCAACCGTGAGGAAACAGCAGTGGGTGGAGTGATCACATCAAAGGCGTATTGTGACTTGAGTCCTATGAGGTCTACACAGTGATGAACAGGAGAATGCAAAGGATCACAGTATTCATCCTGTGTTAGTAGCCAGTCGCCCTTCCTTGGAAACAAGGGGCTTATCAGCCAGGGAGCTAAATAAATACAGCCATATGAACGCCTTTGGATCCTTCTTTTCTCCTGTCATACTGCAACTCCATCATCTTGCCAAGTATCCTTCAGAGAAAACCAATCCATTTCTCAGGCTTGGCCTCACTGGCTGGGCAGAAAAGGATCCCACCAAGGCCAAAGCAGCCAAGGAGCACCCCCGATTTACAATGGTGCAGACCTCAAACTCTTAAGTGTGGTCTTCACCAGTGATACTTCCTATACTCTGGCTGCTGGCTCTCCTATTCTGTACTACATATAGTTAAGGAATGCTAGTGCACAGCATTTTCTTTTTTCCTCTGTTCTGGAATACATGCCAGCCAACCTCACCAGCTGCAACTTTCTGGTCCTGGAGTATGAAAATGATATTTTCTGATTGTTGTTCCCATAGACATATAATAAGTACCATCGCTTTGTTTTTTCTAGAAACATTTTTTCTTGACCTTTTCAATCACCCCCTGGAAAATATTGGCCAGAATTTATATTTTGATTGAATATATTATCACCAGGAAAATATGCCATGATATCATTCAAGTTTATATTTTTATGTTTGTCTTTACCACAGTTTCTTGGAATGTCAACGATCTGTTTACTCCATAGTGTCTTGCTTCAAGGGATGAAGGGAAGCAAAGGCAGAATGATTTTGAGCCATATTTCCATCACACAAGATGAAGTACTGTAGGAACCTCAGTTGCTAAGCGTTCATTAGCATGTTCCGCTGCTCAAATTCACATTTAGTTTTAATTGGAATTAGCAAATGTGAATTCTCTCATGATACACTAAACTAGTTTGTGTTTGACACTGGGGAACTGGATAACCGAAATTGCATGTGTAGTATTTAAAATATATTTAAAATTGGAATCATGAGTAAATTGTTATTAAAAGTAATAATTATGAAACTACACTTTATGTCCTCTTTACTGTGAGCTAGGGACCATTCTAAGCATTTCCAAGCATTGGTTCATTTAATCTTCACAAATATAACTAGGAAATGTAATGTCCCTACTGTACATACAGATGAGAAAACTAAAATTCAGAGATGTTAAGAATCAAGTGACATACCTAGAATCAAGATTCAGATCCAAAGGCACTGTTTCTAACAATTTTATCAAAAAATGTGTTCCCTCCATCTGAATGCTTGCCCTCTTGCTTATTGGAAGCTTCCAGAGGTGAGGACAGTAGTATGTGGACAGAGTAGATAGGCATCTCCCACGTCAACTCCTTTCCCAGAGTTTACCTTCATTAATCAGAGCCATTTGCATACCTATCAGTGTCACCTTTGGATATCATAAAGGGAAAAGGTGAGTTATAAAGATAGTAATTAAAAAAAAACTTTCAGATGAGATAAATAATCAGATTTAAACATATGTAATTAATAGAAACGTTAAAAGAGAGATAAGTTAAAATATCCTTGAGGGGCATGTGAGCTAAGGAGAGAGGGAGTGCCTGGGCAGGTCCCACTCCCTGGGCCAAGAGCACAGATTCCCTTTGATACAGGTTTTAAATTGCACTGAGAAATTTCCTGCTAAAACTTGCTTATTTTACTCTGAAGTTTCCTCCTTTGTTAACATTGCCACTTAAAAAAAGATGGTAATTTCTTTCCTACGGATACTTCTTATCCTCTAGATATGTTACTATTAGTATTCACTAAAATAAATGTTTGAAAAACTGTTGTTAGGCTGGCTGTGGTGGTGCACACTTGTAATCCCAGCACTTGGGAGGCTGAGACAGGAGGAGGATCGATGTTAAGTTCAAGATGAGCCTGGGCTACAAAAGTGAGCTGAAGGCCAGCCTGAACTGTATAACAAGACCTTGTCTCAAAAAGACCAAACAAACAAACAAAAAACCCTGTTGTTATTTTGTGGTCACCTAAGGTGGGACTTGAGTGTCTTCCCATATGCTGTGGGAGGACTCATTTGAAAGAGCACAGAACACATTTTCTCTCTGTCTCTGTCTCTGTCTCTCTCTGTCTCTGTCTGTCTCTCTGTCTGTCTTTGTCTCTCTCTGTCTGTCTCTGTCTCTCTCTCTCTCTCTCTCTTTCTCTCTCTCTCTCTCTCTCTCCTTTCCTCCAAAAGAATGTAACAAACTTGTGATCTTCCCTTAGCCTCCTTGTAGGTGATGAAAGAGGAGAAAATCTAAAAGTTCAAGAAGATATGAAATTATGTCAAAATATTTCTGTATTTTAGAGAATGCAAAGAAAGACAAATAAGAAAGTTTTAGGCATAATCTCACATCTCAGGTCAAACGACTGTTAAAACTTTGAAAGTTTCCTTTTATAAGTAATTTTGTTGGGATAGATAAACTACAGCTAAACCCTGTGGAGATACATACGAAAGAGGACATTTTAGTTAAATGCAAATGGATGCACCAAAAAACAAAACAAAGGAATGTCCTCCTTACATGTTTATTATTATTATAATTATTATTTTTTTTTTTTTATTTTTTATTTCATATATTGAAACTAGTCATTGCCTTGGTCTCCTTCCTTTACATGCCTATCTATACATAATACCAAATACATAAAAGAGAATAATTGATGTGACATAATGAATATTAGGTTTTGTCCTGTGAAATTTTGTAATTTGACTTTAAGTTATGACTAAAACAAAGCTATTATAAAACCAGGGACCAGGTCTTGTTCACTATCTCCTAATTATCAATATAGCATGTGTAATGTGGGCTCAAGAAATTCCTGTTGACCTGTTTTATTTACCACCTCTCTGGACAGCAGATATGTTATTATATTTTTGATCAGTGTAACAAATTTCAAATAAAGGACACACATGCCTTCTTAAGAGCTCATTCGGAAGCAGAAGTTCAAAATTTCATTACAAAGAAGAAATGAGTATTGCTCCTCTTCCGTGCTTTGCAAAATATAGGTTCACACTTCAGAGGTAATTGTTTTTTTCCAAATAATGTGGGAAGGAGTACACAGACATCTGAAATCGAGATCCAGCTCCTAGAAGTCGATCTGCTTCCTACCCAACTCTCTCCTCCAATCATACCCAAGGATGACTCCAGGCATGAGCAGAAGGCCTCTTCAGACCCAAAACTACATAATTGGGCGTAAAAGAGTCACCAAACGGCTTTAACAGCTTCACTAAAATCATTATAAATGCTTGTATTTTTACCTGCCTTTTGGATTGTTTTCCTACGCTAAGTTCTTTCTTACAAATATTGCAAAGAGTGTCTACATTTGCTACTTAAATACATTCTTGATTGTGTATCAAAGGAACAGGTTCTTCATTGAGGGGTAGCATTTAATGAAAAAAATACATATAAAAGCAACAAAATAAGATGAAATAAATTTTCTAGATTGTACATTTTCAAGATTCTATGAGATTTATTTTTATAGTACTTTATAGGTACTTTTGTCATTTTATTTTGCACTGGACTTTTTATTACTAGGAAATAGAGAAATGCTGTTAGTCTGGGAGAATCGTTCATGGTTTTATTTCAGTTTTAATTAAAACTTACACTAACATTTGACAGACTATTTCTATAGAGGCTGTATTATCTTTACAAAGCATTAGAGATTTGTAATCTAGATGTTAATGTGGTAGTCAAAACTACATTAAATTTCTTGTCACTCTTTAGAGTCATGATGTACTTTTCAGACAGCCTGAGCTTTAAGTTTTCATTATAAAAATCAGAAAATGTGGAAAGACACCATTTATGTGTTTTCTCTTCCTGCCATAGAGAAAAAGAGAATAGAACTATAGCAATTTAAGTGAGCATAAAGCTTTATTTGTTGTGGATACCAGGGACCATCACACGCAATTCCAGCATGCCATAAATTTATAGCCACTTTGCTTCAGCCAAAGCGAAGTTGCTAAAGGTTTGATTTTGCTCTGATGGTAAGAAGAGGATATTTCCTGAAGGAAATCACATTATATTACCATTAAAAATGTAGACAGCTTGTGCTGCACACTCCTTTGCTAGAGTTCTTTCCCTGCTTGCAATTATATAAGAAAAAAAAAGACATTGAAAATCACATCCATTGCAGGAAGGCAACCACTATGGTGGTTTCTCAACATCAAGTAACTACATAAGATAGGCCAGTGTGTATAGTGCTGGGTTTGAAATGTAGGCCCTATTTTTTAAATAACAGAGTTGGAGCCATAGTTTGTTTGGGTTTTTTTTCTGGTCCATGGCTCCAAAATATGAGCAGTGTGGATTTGTTTCCATGAATGGCCAGCCCAAACTCCATAGCACATGCAATGCAGCCTCTTCTCTTTACCTCAGGCCCTCTTAGCTTGCACACAAACACACCAGGAGGGAAGCATCCCCTCTCCAAGCCTGGCATTCCCAAGCTTATCAGTTGAGCTCTCAGTTCTTCTGAAGTAGAAAAACATCATCCTTTTTGTGTTCTGTGTGTGTGTGTGTGTGTGTGTGTGCACATGCGCGCATGTGTGTGTGTGTGTAAAGCAGAGATGGAGATAGTAACAGAGAGATCAGCTGGGGAGATAGCTCAGAGGCACAAGTGCCTGCCCGGCAAGTGCAAGGTCTTGAGTTCAATCATTCCTGGTCTGCAAAAATAAAGAAAAGAAGGAGGGAGGGAGGGAGGGAGGGAGGGAAGAAAGGAGGGAGGAAAGAAGGGAGGGAGGGAAGAAGGAAAAGGAAGGAAGGAAGGAAGGAAGGAAGGTAGGAAGGAAAAGAAAGAAAGAAAGAAAGAAAGAAAGAAAGAAAGAAAGAAAGAAAGAAAGAAAGAAAGAAAGAAAGAAAGAAATTAACTATCTCATTACATAAATATGGCTGAAGATTCCACAGCCCTCAAAATAAGGGGCACAGCACACATACTAAAAGAGCTACTTTTTATGAAGCAATTCACATATTTAAATTCACTTAAAATAAAATCCCTAGGAAAATATCTAAGACAGTGATGAGAAGTTAATACGTACATGATGAAAGGCACTGGCAATGCGGGAGGCCTTCTGTTCTGGAGAAGGGCAGAGCATGAAATGTTGTTGGTAGGAGAATTCTGTGGGAGTCCTAGATTTTTTAAAACTCTTGCTTACTCCCTAGAACAGTACCCAGCACAAAGTAAATGCCAATAAATAAATGTATTAAAAGATTGGATGGATGCATGGATGGATGGATGGATGGATGGATGGATGGATGGATGGATGAATGGATGGATAGATGGCTAGATAATATATACTAGAAACTTAATTTTGCCACTCAGGTAACTACTAACTACTGTTCTCTTTGTATGAAGCATCAACTACATGGAATTTATTGCATTTGCTATCATTTCCTCCTTTAGCATAATTTTTAAATCTACTGAATCTTGTCAATTTAGAGTAAAATTACCTCCTTATCTAACAGACCTCTTCCAACACACCAATGATAAAGAATCTGGTTACTTTTCTTAGAATAATAAAGTATATCACTAATCGTTAATCAAATTGTTGAGTTACTTCAAAATTCTTGTTTAGGAGATAAAGACCAGAGAGATTAATTTGTTTGCCTAAAATCTCTTGCATCTGATCCCATGAGAAGTAGAATCTTTGAATCGTGAAATATTGGAGACAGGTAATTCTAACTCCCACCTCTGGTACTCTAGAAATTCTAATGTATGTAAATGTGTAATTCTAAGGAAAGTAACATATGCCAGGGTAAATACACAAACAAAGGATGAAGAAACTCAGCCATTCTGGAAATACAAGGGGAAAAAAAAAATCTGTATTAAGCTATAACTAGACAAGTGATAAGATCAAGGGACTTCTTTGTGCAATTAAGGCCGGAACTAAGATTTCAAGTAGACAATTAAGTGCCCATAAAAAGATAATAGAGATAAACATTCATTAAAACCGTATCAGCTTATATACAACTGCACATCCTCCGCTAACTCTGCCTTGTGACAAGCTCACGGTGTGTGTCACAATCACGTCTTATGTTGCTGCAGGTCTCATCTCTGAAGGCTCTTGAAGGTAGGGTGTGCGTGTTCCCCTCGTGTACACTCAGAGAACACCTGGCACCTTGTAGATATGTGATAGACGATGTTTTAAATTAACTCACAGCCACAAACCAGTATATTAAAAATAGGAAATAATAAAAAATAAGCTGTCTGATTTCCTTTAGTCATTGTTGTAATTTATTGTCTAGGAGAGTCTCACTAATCAAACACTTATCTCCAGTCCTTGAGAGGATTATTCGCCTTCAACAATTATCATAAATACCATTTACCAATATGGGACTGTAGCTAAATTGAACTTTTGAAAAGCACCTCTCTTTCTTCATCCTTGGAATAATTACATCTCTCAAAAAAAAAAAAAAAAAACCTGTATTTTTCAAGATTCCAGATGATAGTTTTTGTTTTTTGTTTTTTTTTAATCTCAGGTTGCAAAACCTGAATCCTTTTATCAATAGCATATAAGATAGGGACATGTCCAAGGTTACTGCAGTAGGAACATAAATCAGCTCCTTGATGCGGTGTTGCACACATTAAAAGGTACAGATCATGTAACTCTGCAGGTGGAAAGTCCCATGTGTTGCTGTACATTTACAATGACACAAAAAACAATCTCATAGAAATACAGTAAAAATACCATTGACCAAGTCCACATACATTGAGATAATTTGAGAATACAAATGAATGTTAATAATTACTTTTAAATTACATTTTGGCAAGGTATAATCATGCTTTCATTTGCCAAGCACAGACTAGCTTGTCTATATTTTCACCACTAACAGAAAAGAAATAAAATACTGCAAATGAATGATAGTGTTTTTAATTCTTCCTTGAAATATGCTTCAAATGTTCATTTGCTTCCCATTAAAGGCATGTTATTACCTTGCATTTCCTGAAATCATTGTATATTTTGAAAGTGAATGCTATTAAATTTAAAACACAAATGACTAAGGCCAGATGACCCTGACTGCAGAAAAACTGGAAAATTAAAGTGATTATAAAGACAATTTTCAGATGGAAAAAAAATGCCTTGTTCTCTCTTTAAATCTTTCATTCTCTTTGTTCCTCATTCTGAGTTCCCCTACTCTCCTTATTTTCTTAGGTCTTAATTCTCATGTTCTTTCACCTTAATCTTTATTTTCTTAATTCTTACATTGTTCTTGCAGCATAGAAAGGCTTCACCTCTGTTACTAGCTCTGTTTGACCCATGTGTGAGTACTACCAACTCTTTCTTTAGTGATTTTGGCTCAACCTCACCACTTAGAGCTGCTGTGCTTATGTAAGCCAGGGTCAAGCCTTACAATTGCTCCCAAGCTGAGGAGTCTGTTCAAGTGCTGCCAAAGCTTGAAGCCCCTGTTTTCAATGAATAAAAGCAGGAACTACTGTGCCTTTTGACAGTTAAGTGACATAACACGCATACTGTACTTACTAAAATTTCAACAAGTGTATTGCTCTTGCCCTACCTAAGTAACACCAGTTCCTTGCAGTTTGGAGCCTTGTGGCACATCATACTAAATATTTGATAACTACCCTGGACTTCTTGGCTCAGTGACCTTGGGCAAGTTATTTACCTCAGGACTTCCTCTGTATCATCTACAAACTGAAATGTAGAACATAAGCTCCCAGTTCTCTTCCTAATCCAGTGTTAAATGTTCTGAGTGAATTTGATTCTAAACCTTTTAACTCATAACCTGTTGGTAGGTCCCTGGAACTGTATCCATTTATCCTAAACACCAAAGGACAAAAAAGGAAGACCCATGAAACCTAGTCATGTAGCCACAGCCAAAGAGAATCCAACTTAATATAAAGTAATTTTGCTCAAGAGTTCTGTAGAAGATATTCTGCTGAGGCAGGAGATTTGAAGAGACCACATTGAGACCAATGTCATGGAAAATATTCCTGATATATATATATATATCGCCAGCTGCCCTCCCACAGCCTAGCAATCTCTCAACCTCTCAGAACAGATTAGTAGTCCTTACCCAGGTGCCCAATCATTCCACTATGCATTTTTCTCAGTGATCACTATCCTGAAATAAATCCAAATTAAATTTTATGAACTAAGATTGAAATTATATGCCTTCAGTATTGAGCCTTCTAATAGCAGTTATTTTTATTGAAGTATTAAAGCAATTGACTCAAGTCATCTTGGAAATACTGCCTTCATATTTCAAATATGGTTAAGAGGCTGTCAGCACATATTACCATGAATTGGAGATACTTGCTTATTAAATGATTTTTACCAGGAAAAAAAAATTACAAGAAACATCTTGTTTATAAGAGTGTCCCGGGAAAAGGAAATGAAAACAACATGTTACACTGAATTATAGAAATAAAATAAGCAGATTTAGCTAATAGATTCAACAGCAATACACAACATTATCTGCAAGGAAAAGACAACTGCAACTTAATTTAACTGAAAAACAGATTTCTACTATAGGATGTAGAGCCTAGGTAAAAGATACACTTGAAACTACAGTAATCCTTGAGTGCTACTTCAACACTAGTTGAGGCACACATATGTCATGATTCTAAACGTTATTTTCTCTGCTTTGCTCATACAGCAATAAATGGTAGAATCTCACATTGACTTCCCAGCTATGTGGACTTTAGGCATAGATTTAGTATCATAGAGTTGCAGCAACTTCATCTGGAGAGGGGAGATTCCTATGGTTTTTGTCTAGTTGTCCCCCCAAAGCCTCATGTAGGTTCTGGGGGAGCTGTAGGAGCAGTGGGTGGTTTGAGGGGCATGGCCAGAGGACAAGGACAGAGCTTGAGGGGTAGGGCCAGAGAGGTGCAAACCATTAAACTGACAGCATGCTCTGTCAGATGTCTCTCCCTCCCCCAGGCAGCCATCTCTCTTGGAGGCATGGAGCAGATCTTCCTGGATGGTGGCACAGTGTCTAGAGGTCTTGCTGTGTTATTCAGGCTGTTTTAAACTATGAATCTTCCAGTAACTGTGAGCTGAATCAACCTTTCCTTTCCTAAGCTTGCATGTTGAGTATTTGTCCCAACAGTGACAGAACAGTAACTAAGACAGAGATCAAACAATATCTTAGGCTCCCTGTGGAGACAAAGGAATGCTTCTTAAGTACAGCATGGCATCCTAACACAGAGAAAGTAAATGGGAATTGGCTACTTCTGCCACCATTCAGTGTAAGCTTACAAGTCCTAGAATGACTTAAACTGGGCTTACAAATCCTAGAATCTGAAAAAAGTACTTGCTTTTTTTGTGGTCTGTCCTAATCTATCTGGCATCGCACAATACATTGTGAATGTTCATGTCGACAGAGATAGCATGGTATTCATCTTTAGGAAACCCCCCCTCTGAAGTGCAGGGACTCAAAGCATTTAGATCATACATGAAAGAATACAAATGAGCAAGAAACTCCCCAAAGAAAACCCCTGAAGAAAAGCTCCAGAACAGATGATATTGAGACCAAGAGAAGACAGCACTTGTGTCCAACGCATTTTCTCAAAGTGGCTATATTTATACTCACTTTCCTTGTGTCTTTAAACAATTATTTTGTGAATAGATTAGGTATGGGTTGAGGTTATAGATCAGCAGCACAGCAACTACCTGACACGTACAAGGTCCCAACTTCATTTACCAGTTCCAGAAAGAGGTTAGGTAGAACAGTATAAAGTCCTAGAGTTTAAACCATGAATAGCATAGCACATCCGTTCCTAGTTCAAAGAGAGACTTCCATGCAGCAGAGCCACCAGTGATGACGAGAAGGTCATGACTATGTCTTCATGTTTGGTATCATGATGTTTTCTTCTAAGGGGACCCAAGCCTTTTTGAATCTAAACCCTAATTCATACTCAGCATCCTACACATAAATATTTTCAAAGCTAAAACATGCAGAAAACTGTTCTATGTCTGTCCCAGGTCTCCGCCCAGGTGCTGCACATGGGGTCCCTACCAGTCTTGTCTGTCCACACCCTGGGACCACTTGTAGGGACCTGGTCCTGCTAGTCCATCACCATAACCCAATGAGAACGAAAGACAGACACAGTAGTTTAGCATGAGAGTGGTCAGGCAGCTCTCACTTCTAGTCGACAGAGGAGCCCCAAGCCCCTGGATAATTGTGCTTTAATGCACTCCAACCAGACTGCAAGTAACGCAAGATTAAAGTAACGCAAGATTCTTCCGCCTCCCATCACCCAAAAAGGTCAATACAGCCACAATCAGGTTGTTTCCCTGGGCACCATCCTCCCTACCCCTTGTCAAAGGGCTACACCCTGCTGCCTTTCTCTCCTGTGCTCACAAAAGATGTCAGTTAGGCTTTGGTTCTCCTTAGCTGGTCTACAAAAGGGTCTTAGTTTTGCAAGCCAGCAAGAGCTAAGAAGAAGGGTCAGCACATAACAGTCAGCCAAACCTGCAGCAGGGACGGCTCCCTCCGAGGGAACTTTGTACTAGGTAGTATTTCACATGTTCTCCCTTGCCACTGAATCCTTCATCCACATGAGGCTGAAACTGCCGAAACTAGAATAGTACTTTCACCATTTTTCTAATTGTCACATCACCTGTCACAGAGCTCTATACCATAATCTCTCAAAAAAAAAAAAAAAAGAGGCATAGTTCAGATCATCCAAAATCAAGCACAGTTCAGAGTCCCTAGTCTAGTTCTCCTCAGTGCTATTCAGTCAGGAACTAGGGCTGTCCTCTCCCGTGTGAGACGAGAGATATCACGTAGGTCCTTTCTTCCCTTTTTCATAAGTTTCACCAGTCAGTTCCCATCAGTCACGTTGCCGTAGCATCTCGGGACATGAGTGGACTTAACTCAGTCTGTCACTTGTTTAGTCACACTCCGAACTCTCTTCTTGCCTGCATCACTGAAGCTGTCTCCTGACTGGGATCTTTGGCCCTCTGCATGCCTCTAGCTCACTCTTCCGTCTGCAGATAGAGGGATCATTTGCTTTTTTAGGTAAGACCATCGCAGGTCTCTTCACTGCTCCAAGAAAGCTAAAGTTCTTAGCATGTTTGCAAGCTTCCTATTGATTTTATTTTTGCTGCTGCTTACGTTTCTGGCTTTGTTTCTCATCTCTCCTCTCCTCCTTCTCCAGACATGCTAAGGGATACTTGGGTTCTTAAAGTGCAACACTCTTTGCTCAGTCTTTTTCCCTCGCTTCTCCCTTCTCTCTGTTCTCTTTCCATCTTTTTTGCTTCCTAAGGTACGTCCTTTGAAATCTCCACTCCCGTAAAAGCTGTGCTAACCACTGCTCTTACTAAAACTGCTTTTAGGAGCTGTTGCTCTATGGACTAAAAGCTTTTCTCCTAGGAAAAAAATCTAAATTGAAGCTCAAACTTATAAACCAGATCAAGTGAAGGAGATAGAGAAAGGGCAGAAGGGACAAAAAAAAAAAAAAATAGATAAGTGAATAAGCAAAACTAACACAGAAATGGATGAAAACAATTTTGACAGGAAATACCTTTGGTGCATCTCACCAAGTCCCTGATATTTTGTAGATGATAATTCATTCTGAAGGTAGAAGGTAAAATACCCAAAAGTAAAATTACCTTCTAATCTTCACCTTCTTTAGGAATCTTCTAACATTTTGAAATATGTTCAAGATAGATAGATAGATAGATAGATACATACATACATACATACATACATACATACATACATACATAGATAGACTGAAATATGGTAGCATATTTCATAACATTAGCTAACTAGAGCTGGCTAGCCCGTTAGGTGGAGTCACTAAAGTATAGACAAATCAAACATCAAGGTGAGGGTTATTTATAGAAGGAAGGTAGAGGTAAGGGAGAAATCAGAACTTGCAGTGGTGTAATGTTCACTCTTTTATACCTGGAAAATCCTTGTGACAGTGAAATACAGAGAGAGAGAGAGAGAGAAAGAGAGAGAGAAGAAAGAGAAGAGGAGAGGAGAGGAGAGGAGAGGAGAGGAGAGGAGAGGAGAAGAGAAGAGAAGAGAAGAGAAGAGAAGAGAAGAGAAGAGAAGAGAAGAGAAGAGAAGAGAAGAGAAGAGAAGAGAAGAGAAGAGAAGAACTGAATGAGCACTTCTCTGTGAGAATCACATTTGTATCATGACTGGAAAAGAGCTGTTATAAAGTAAACAATAGAAAATAGAAAAGTTAAAACTTTTTTTTCCATGTTTGAAGTGTCTCAGTTACTCTTTTCTCATTGTTGGAGCAAATACTTGATACCCAAAATGAAGGAAGGAAAAATTTATTTAGCTCACAGTTACTGGAGGTTTCAGTCCATATTTGGCTGGCCCAAGGATGAGTGGAACAGGACAGAGAGCATCCCGTTCTTGGCGGCAGAACAGCAACAGAGGCATCTGACCAACCAGGGCAATAGAGAGTCTGTCCTCGTCAATCTTTGTTACATTCAGGTTCTCTGCCTCGGGATATCTGCTTCACACCACACCCATAATCCCAGCAGTACCAAGATCCATAATCCCAGCAGTACTAAAACACGTAATCCCAGTGGATCATGAGTTAGTCTCAAACTCTACAAGTCCCCGCCCCATGACTGTATGAGTTTTTGGAGGGACAGCTAGACACAAACCATAACAAAAAGGCAAAAGGAAGGAGCCAGAGAGCACATTGGATGAAAACTCCGATGGCAAAGCCAGTGCTGCCTAGTGGATAGGTGACGGTAGATTGGCAACATTTCCAGATCCTTTCTTAGAAAGGGCATCTGTGTGCAATCTGAGTCACAAAATCATGGCTGTAGATTCGGGGATGGCTACAGCCTCCAAAGTAGAAGATTTTCTTTTTAGTGAATGCTAACCAATATGCATTCCAGTGGGAAAAATACACATAAGTATTCCACACATTGTTTGCTAGGAACTTTCCTTTCCCTCTTTTTGTCTTTTTTGTTTCTTCCCTCATTCCTCCCTTCACAGGAAGAGCATAAGCACAGCAATCTGGTTTTAATTCGCGAATCAGGTTGACCTGGGGTTCAAAGTCTGCCATTTGAGGCCTAGCCAAATAGCTCAAAAGGGTGTAAAGCCCCTGCAAGCAGGTTCAGGGGCCCGGGATTCAATCTCCAGGCCTGCACGGGTCTTGCGCGCAGGGCATGCTGAGATGGTAGGTACACAGCTGTAATCTCAGCTCATGGGAGGCTGTAAACAGGTGGATCACTACGAGTCCGATCTAATAGTGAGACCCTGAGCACCCTGTAGACCCTTCCCTAGAACACAAAGAAAGGAAAGAGAAAGAAAGAAAGAAAGAAAGAAAGAAAGAAAGAAAGAAAGAAAGAAAAGAAAAGAAAAGAAAAGAAAAGAACAGAACAGAACAGAAAAGAAAAGAAAAGAAAAGAAAAGAAAAGAAAAGAAAAGAACCACTAAGTTGAATCCTAGTAAGGCAGCAGCTGCTGCTCCCCACAGCCCCAGACCCAGCTGAATTGATGAGCTTCAGGAACACTTCCAACACCTTGGAGCTCCAGGCAGACTTAGAGTGTCAATTAATATTATGCCCTCCTCAGCCTCCTTTACTTGCCTAGGGATCGATTGGCTTTAGGAGAATGTCTAAAGTTCCCAACTTACTGTAGAAAGTGGATGGGATTTGGAGACACTTAGATGTGAGCTTGAACACAATCCAGTTAATCAGTGCTTGGGTGATCTTAGGAAATCGACCGCTTCTGGTCTCCCAACCTATAAATAAAGTTATTCATCCATCCATCAAGCAAGCAAATAGTTTTATTGGCTTAGTTCCTGTCAAATATGTTAGTAGAGCTGGATTTTTCAATTAAAATTTTATTTTTATTGGTACGCATTTTCAACACATAATGATTATATTCTTATGGCAAACTGGTGCGTGTGCATAATACTCCATAACTTTGCCCCTTCTTACAGTTTTTGGTCACTTTTCCTCTGCAAAAGTTGTATCTTTTAATTATTAAAAATGGCATCAACTCTTATAAGGGAATAGATAAAGTATAGTAAGAGGAGCATTGCTAAGATGAAGCTAAGAGAGGCGTGATGTATGCAGTGCCTTCTCCATGCATTGTTTGCTTCATGGTTAGAGCTAGAGACATATGGTTGTGTCTTCGGTCTTACTTTCTTTTGCAAAATGTTCCTCTTCTCATAGAAATTGAAACTCCTATCACTTCAAGACTAGGTCTGTCATTAAAGTACAACCCGATTACCTAATTAAAGAACAGAATTTTTCCTAAGGGGAAAGCACGCTCCCACAGAAACTTATTTTTAAACTGGAACATTTTAACTCTCATGAAATCATATTAAGGCAAGCAACAATCACAAGCACCTACTCTGTTTTAGGTAACATGGAGGATATAATTGCCGCCTTCAGGAACTTCAAAATTTATATTATTTGTGAAAGTGATATACCAACCTATTAACCAGCAAAGGGCTAAATTTTTAAAGCAATGAAAGTTTAAGTGATTGACAGTAGAAGAGATTGTGTAGGACCATATGTAATTGCAACTGAATAATGTGTTGCACAGCTATTAATGGAATAAGAGTTTTAAGAAAGGAAAAATCACTTTCTGAGTATAAAATATGCAGGAGGTGTAGTGGAGCCTAAGAAATGCTGCCTCCTGAGTAGCTGCCCTCAATGCCTGCAGCTTTCCCTTTCCACCACCCTAGCACAGCCCTTCAGGGATGCCAACTTCTATTCCATTTTCTCAGCACCTAAGTTCAGTATCATTAGCTTAGGAAAACAAAGATTTTCATTGTTATCAATGACCCCAAATGTTTTATAGACTAAAGCTAAACTATCTGTGAATTTGAGGGGAGTTTTGCATAGAAACACTAGCTATGCCCAAAAACTCTATGAAGCACACTATCATAGCATGATTTGCTTGATCCTTATGTATGAAAAGCTGAAACCTGGCAGTTCTGATTGTGTTGTGGACTGCCAAAAGGCTAGAAGATAGATCAGGGAGCAGATGTCCAGTGGGGTAATGCCTCTGAGCAGATCTCTCAGGAAGTCCATGAATGTCAGAGAACAAAAGGTAGATCTAAAGCATGTATAGGTATGAGTATATATATTAATATTGAGATAAATGACAGACAGAAGATGATAGATAGATAGATAGATAGATAGATAGATAGATAGATAGATGATACACATATAGGTAAGTACTGCAAATACAACATAGATGATCCAGGGCCAGAGAGATAGCTTAGCTGTCCAAGTATCTGACTGGCAAGCACAAGAACCTGGGGTCAGTCTCCGGTGCTATATGCCATGCTGGCCTTGTGTCATTCCAGCCACCAAAACCAGGTGTAGTGGAGCATGCCTGTAATCCTAGTGCTGGTAAGACTTAGACAGTAGGATCACTAGGAGTCTGAGTTGAGTAGTGAGACCCTCTACCACATAAATAAAAAAATTAAAGATAAGAAAATAAAAATAAAATAGTTGATGCAACATATGCACCTATAAAGCTACAGAGTCAGCCAGAACAACTGCAAGCTGGTGGTTCCTACCCAGCCCCATTTTGGCCCAGAATGCGATCCGACCATGGGCCATACTGAGGAGCAGAAGCTCAGGCATCCTCTCAATTGGTGCAGAGTCTTTTACTCTACAGTAACTCAAATCTGATTTGCTCTAGGACAAGTCAGGATAGAGCTAAGAGTCACACCAAGTAATTTGACTAAGCAGTAAGTGTGCCTATTTATATTCAGATCCATGGCTCCCCAGGGGATGATAAAGTGTTACTTTTCAAATGGACATAAAATATACATAGTCCTCCCAGAAGCTCCTGCACATTTTCCTGGTACCTCTCACTACTATATTGATAGCTGTGGGTCCAAGAAATTAGGAGAGCGCTGGGGAAAGAGACTGTTAATGTTCATGTGCTCGGATTAGGGAAGCCTTTTTCAGATTTTAGCTAAAGCAGTTTAATTTGATTCCATTTTAAAAGCTTCCCTACTCGTTACCTACTATGTGCAGGAAATTGTCTGAAGCCATAGAGCAGGCATAGATAAGAAGCTGTCAGAAAATCTGGAGAGCGTAGTGGTTAAATTCCTGCCACCAGCCTCCTGTGTCAGAGCACATTTCTGTGCTGATCTAACTGTGAGGCGCTAGCAAAGCCATTTCTCCTTCCTGGGCCTGAACATCCTCATCCGTGAAATGGAGTCACACCACTCCTTCACAGTGCTCTCTACAAAGTTAAATAAATGACTGTCTAGGAAACACTTGGCCTAATTCCAATTTACAAGGCACTGGTTGTCTAGCGTAAGAGTCAAGCTAAGAGGAAGGTGACGGTGAGTCCTTGCTGTACTGGGAGCTGACTCAGAGGACCGCGGAAGCGGAAGCCCAGGTGGGCTTTCAAGATTGAAGAGTGGGAGTCGAGGTGGTCATGTGACAGGACTTGTGGTGCTGAGGGAGGAGGAGAGGGAGCCAGGATGTGTCTTCACATCCTGGTGGTGGGTGGTGAGGCAGCAAGGGCACAGAAGGAGGCAGGAAACAGCTAAGGCTGGCAATCCAACTTGAAGCCCCCATGGAAGGCTCTGGGCCTATAGCAAGGATATATGGAAGCAAGTGCAGAATCAAGGAACAACTGAGTGTGGAGATGCAGGAAGGCATGCACATGAGGCAACTGAGATGTCGCGTAGAGGCTGGGAAGGCAGCAGCTCCACAGACTAAGGAAATGTAAAGAGCCCGTAACGGAAGAAGCACCTCCCCTTCCCTCCTTCTGGCAATGCTCCTTTCTCTGCCAGAAGCTTCAAGACAGTCAGACAGTTGGCTAATAGTCAATAAGGCCAATGTGATATAAGATATTAGAGACTGCTTGAGAGTTGGCCTCAGCATATGAGAAATGCTCTATACCATCTCTGGCGAATATGCATTCCATGGAAACAGAATTATCATAAGGCTTCTCCACACTACAAATAAGATGCTAGCTATGAATCAATGTTCAAAAAAACTTAATAAAATGTTTCAGATGTTACTAGGGAGGGTATTTCTAGAGTGTCAATTAAACACAATTATAGTTTGAGTTGAATAATTACCCTTTTGAGTACATATTTTGATGATACGTTTTTGAAATCCAGACTCATTTGCAAAGAAAAAGATGATAGCTCACATGCCATTAACTCCTTTAAAGAGAATACAATTCATAAATGAAATGCCTAATTTAAAAGCAATTTAGAAAAACATTCCCAAGGATAAGCACTTAAAGTCTAGCCTAACTTCCAACCAACAGAGGGTAAGAACAGAAGGCGTCGCAGAGAATGAGTAAGGGGGGAAAAGAGAAAGAAATAATAGCAAGGATTAGAATAGAGATGTGGAGAAGAATAGAAAGACAGAGGGCAAAGTCAGACTCTGTGAGTGGTAAATTCACTGGGAGGTCATCTGTAGTTTGCATATACATATCTTTCCAAAGCGTGGCAGTTCACTACTTAACACTAAACTTAAGTGCTATTGTCTCCTTCTCATTTGTTTCTTGTCATTCCACCACGTTTCTCATTCCTTTGCCTGTAAGGTCACAGAGGGCCTTTCTCAGGGTCTCTGTTTCCCTGCCTGATCCACATTCTCCCTGATTTCTGTCCTGTGATGACAGTAATCTTCCTAAGACACCGATCTTAGCAGATCAGTCCCAATTTCCCAAATCTACCTTCCCCTAAGCTTCTACAATCCTTCCAAACCTCAGCCCTTCACACCCCACCCCACAGGTGGCAGGTGAGCTGCTCAAGGTAGCACGTGTACTCAGGAAGCTTGGAGCCCACCTTGTTACAGTTGATTTGTTAGTGTAATTCTGGGCATCTCTGCCAGTGTTTGCAAAACAAGGACAAACTCAAGTGTTAGTGTACAATAGCTTTTACTTACGTTCTTATTTTGATGTCATCTCCAATATAATGTCATCCAACTCAGTGCTACCCACAAGGGCAACACAACCTTCAGTAATCACCTGTAGGTATCTTTTAATGCCCCTTAGGTATGATCAATATCTTGGGAGATATCTGTGCAGATGTACATGCCCTTACGCAGAGATAATGAAGACAAAGGAAGTTTTTGGAATGAGATAGACTTAAGGAATGAGGCCACATTAACTTTTCTTAGTTTCATCACACTGACCATACATCATTCATTGTGAGCCGTGGGTTGATGCTCAAAAGGGTCACTAGTATTAATCCAGAGGTGAACAATTATATCTTCTAGATCCTCTAAAAGTCTCTTCCTGCAAATCCTGCCCAGCCTGACATCTCCATTCTCTGTGACTTGCTCTATTTATTGTGTCATTATTTAACTAATAACTTAGCATATTTTGGGGCCCGGCAGGATGGCTCAGTGGTCTAAAGCGCCTGCTTGGAAAAGCTTGGGCGGCTTCAGGGACTGTGGTTCGATCCCCGGCACCACATGCTGTGCCAGCCCTGCCTTGAGGGCAGGCTGAGCCGGCCATAAAAATAAAGAAATAAACAAACAAAAGTTCTGAAACAAGAAAAAAAAAAAAATTAGCATATTTTTACATCTAATTCACATCTTGCCCATTTTGGCGTTCTATGACCATTTGTTTGGGCAATATATATAAATAATAATTTCATTTAATATTGCTTTGTAACTGCCATAGTCTTACCTTCTCTAATGGTCTACAAGTTATGGACAGGCAGGAAATAAGGAATGTGTAACCACCATAGCTAGCAGCATAATTTTTGATGTACATTGCAATCAAATTGCTAAGTGTCTTATTCAAAATTTTTAGGAAGTTGATGATGATGAGTTCACTACATTAAAATGTGGGACATTCCAGCCCCTGCTCAGGTTGCATGCTGTGAAGCCAGCCCTGATAAATGCGCATCCTAGCAAAGGTTGAGACATGTACCTGACTTTCTACAAGCATTCAAAACACACATAATCCCTTTTGAGGTGATATCCTCACAGCTGTTCCAAGTCTTTTGGTATGGATTCTCTATTTACTAAACATATCTCTTCTTTACATTGATCCTGTATAGAAGATTCAAAATTATACCAACCAAAAAGCAAAGGTGCACTGTCATTTTATTAAATACTGGTTTAGATACTGATCTAGAAATATGATTTTTTGATAAATTAATATAACAGATTCCTCTTAGATGATACTCAACTGGCATTCTTTGCTTTTCCGACTTAGAGCCTCCCTGTGCTACAACAGCACTATAATAAATCATATGTCATTCTATGCCTGGAAGCATTGATTAATTTCACCAAGCCAGTACCCAACCAAGGGCCCTGCCTGGGGATTATGCATTTTGAGTTCGTGACAATCGCACCTGATCCACTTAGATGTTCAATTAAGGTGTTCGCCTTGGTGAATCACACTGTAGGAGATGCTGGCACTCCTGCAGCTTCTGCGTATTGTGTACGCATTCCAGTTTTCCCCACAGAAGTTCCTTTTGCCCCTCTTGTTCCAGAGCATCACACAAAAGGCCATCAGAAATGTCTAGTAAATAAAGCAGATGCATCCACAATCATTTCTGTCTTTCTGCTCTTTCCTCAAAGATAAAGCCTTTGCCTGTTTATTTACTATTAGTACAGGATTGCAGGATGTAATGACTGCACTTATCCTGGTGAATGGAAATGTGTACATGACACATTGTAACTCACTTTTGCCTCCTTCCTTTTCCACTACCCCTGCTCCCTCCAATGCTCGGCTCTCTTCCCTTTTAAAAGCTCTATTTCCATAGTTTTATGAAATCCTTTTGGCTTTAAGCTAACTTCTGATCTTTGTGGTTCAGTGCACAGATATAAAGAGACTGAGACATGTCATTGGTAATCTTAGACACAGTTAACTTTTTCTACTTTCATTGTGTATGGTCAAGATTCAGAAGGACTTTGTACATTTTATGGATACCTTTCCATCTATTTGTCATAAGATTTGATAGTCTCAGTAAGCACCACCCACTTTCCAGAGCACCTGGGTGCCAGAGCCCATCCAATCCATCATTTAGTCCATCTGGAGATGCTCTGTGATGAGGCATAAAACAGACTAAAAGATGCATACAGATCACCAGAGAACAGAAGTAGTGTCCCTGCGCCATGCTCAGGATGTCACTATCAGCTGGAACACGTGTGCTTTAGTTAGAAAACCCCATGCATAGTAGTTTCAATAGCATTGAAAATGTAGTGCTTCTGAAAACTAAAATCAGGAAAGAGTCAATAGGAGCCTCAGGAAAAGTTGGATTGGGTGACTCAGAAGATCAGTGGAACCAGGCTCCCTCCATCCCACTCTGTCTCCGGTTAGGTGGCATTTCTCTCCCTCTGACTTGGCTGGACATTCTTGTGTCTACCAGAAGTAGCCAAGGCTAATCACTTTTTCGCTTAGGTTCAGTGGTAAAGTGAATCTGGTTAAACTGCTTCTTGAGAATCCATCAACTACTTTACCACCACCTCTTGGGAAATGTTTGCTCACTGCTTATTGTCTCAGGAGGTGGTGTTGCTGGGCTTTATGATATGCATATGCTTGTAGCCAGGCACGTCAGCTAGCTCATCCTACAGCTCACAGTGGAACCTGAAGAATCAGTTTTTTCCTGTCTCTTTAGCCCAGAAATTCAGGGTAGTGTTAGTAAGTAGAAGGGTAAAGTGGAGCAGAGATGACCACCTTCAGTTTCTCTCCCTAGTTGTCTGATTCGCTGTGAGGAAATGAATTATTTTGTGAATTTATGTCAAAATTTTCTCCCACTATGTCTTTTATGCTCTATCTTTTTCTTCTACAGATGTGGTTAGACAGCTGGAGACTGAGAATTTATGTGTTGTCAGTCTAAGTTTGCTCAGGAAGTGGTTTCATGTAAGTTAAGTCCAGCAAAAGCCGTTCCCATTTAGTTTTCTTAAATAGATCTTCAAGCATCGACAACAAGGGCTATGGATGAAAGTAGAGACTGGAATCTTCTCCTTTCTCCTCTAGTTGCTTCTTTCAGAGAATAAAAAATTCACCACAAGGTTTATTCCTGGAGTGGAATTTTTAAAAGCTTTTTCTATTTTTCCAAATGAGAAATCGATTTCAGATGATCAGAACCATGGAAGTATTCTTCCCACCATATGGTGGGGAAGTGCCATATTACTGTATACCCCAGAACGCTAATGTTCATGGAAAGTATCAGCTTTCATTTGTACTAGCCTTTCTAAAGGAAAAAAATACAACAAAATTTCATAATAAAGCAATAGGAGAATAACAGTAGTTAATCCATGGTGTACTGTTATCTTCAAAGTAGTTGCTCAGAGTATAGGACATGGGCATAAAAGATTCTCCAAATAGTATTAGTACAATCCTTTCTTTTCAGTGACCTAACAAAAACTAGTAGTATATGGGGCTGGGGAGATAGCTCCGAGGCACAAGTGCCTGCTGGGCAAGTGCAAGGTCGTGAGTTCGAACCCTGGTCCCACAAAAAAAAAAAAAAAAAAAAAAAAAAAAAACCTAGTAGTATAACTATTTTGAGTTTCTATTTTTCCTTTTATCTTCCTTCCTTTTTCCCTTCCCCCACCCTAATTCCTCTTTCTTTTTGAAAACTTTCTTCCCATTTCTTTACAATATCTACTGTACATTTTGGTCCTTATTCACATCAGAGAGACAATATGATGGCTACACATGTGAGTGTGTTTCTACACAGCAAAGGAAGTCACCAACAGAGTAAAGAAACAACCTGCAGAGTTGGAAAAAAATTTAACTAGTTGTCCCTTGGAGGGCTTAAATCTAGAACATATGAAGAATTGAAAAAAATCAGACTCCCGAATTCAAAGCCCCAATCCATAAATGGGCATCTGAGGTGGATATACACGCCTCAGATGAAAAAATAGAACAGGCAAATAAGTATATGCATAAGCATTTAACTTCATTTGTTATTCAAGAGATGCAAACTAGAATAATTCTGAGATTCCATCTCACCTGAAGAAGAATGGTCAACATCAAGAAATCAACCAGTAACAAATACTGAGGGTGGGGGCTGTGGAGAAACAGAACTTTTGTCCACTGTTGGTGGAAGGGTAGACGGATGCAGCCACTGTGGACATTAGAAGGGAGATTCCTTGAAAAACTACACTGAGAGGTCCCATTCTACCTAACTACTCCCCTTCTTAGGATCTTACCAGAGGAATTAAAAACATCATACCACAGAGATATATGTGCACCCATGTTTACAGCAGCACAGTTTCTAATAGCCAGATCTTGAGGACAACCCAAATGCCACCAACTGAGGAATTATACATTGTTGGCCTTTTGGCAAAATGAGAATACTCAGCTAAAAACAAGGGTAAACTTGAGACATTTATAGACAAATGGTTGCCAATTGAGACCACATCCATACCCTAGTCATCTCTGTTGTCAGTCTTTTAAAATCTATTATGGGATTTTTCAATCATACACAAAGTAGATAGAATGGTATATAATGAACTACCACTTGCTTATATCCCCTTTTGATAATTATCCACATATGATCAGCTTTATTTTCTCTCTTATGCCCTGACTTCTCCTAGTTTGAGTCCCTGCAGTATCATTTTTAAACAAGTCTTACACATTATGTAATTTTTACTTGAATATATCTATAAAGCATACTCTTAAAAATCACTGAAATATCATGACATCTTTAAAAAGATGTGTTTTTATAATACTGTAGTTTTAATCTAATATACCATGTTCGAACTTTATCAAAGCTTGTTTTAGAAGATTTCTTCCCTAACTTTAACTTGATAGTAGAGTAAGCAAAGATGAGAAATGCAGACATGAAATTTTGAGAGCAGTTATGGTCTGATCGCATGCTAGATGGTGTGGGGCCAACCCAACTGGGCTGCATGCTTAGCAAAGGGCTGGCAGTGCTAGAGGGCTGCCATGGAAGACACCAGGACCAGGCCTTGACCTGAGCTGAGCGCTGGAAGGTATGGCAGAATCTTAATTTTCATTACAGTAGAGCAGGATGTACAACAACCACACAGAGGACAGATGACAAGATGAAAGCAAAAATAAGTGCGAAGTGTCTGGAGAATAATGGAGAGCATTAAATGTGTATGAGACACATTAACCCTCTTCTGGAAGATGCTGCATGAAATGCAAAGGAAGAATAGTAATATACTTTCAAGATGCTCAGCAACTGTTCTAACAGTGGACTGAAGGCAATTTTATCACATATCAGCCTTGTGGCCTTTGACAAATATTTCTCATCTGTGAAACTGTGCCATTCATTGCTGTGCTTCTATCAACTGGGGACTTTCATAATCAATTGAGATAATGCCATTAGTTTCTGTTATTTGAAAAGCACAGTTCCAATAATAACCCACTTAATCTTAGGGCAACTAATGTCTTATGGTTTGAGAATCACTTCCAAATTCACCAACTTGTTTTTCTTTTTTGGAGCCAGGCAGGAAATTCTTTTTTTTTTTTTTTTTTTTTTTTTTTTTTTTTTTTTTTTTTTTTTTTTTTTTTTTTTTTTTTTTTTTTTTTTTCTTTTTTTTTAAATTTTATTTATTTATTTTTTTCTTGTTTTAGAACCTTTATTTGTTTATTCACTCATTTTTATGGCCGGCTCAGCCTGCCCCAAGGGCAGGACTGGCCCAGCATGTGGTGCCTGGGATTGAACCGCGGTCCCTGAAGCTGCCCAAGCTTTCCCAAGCAGGCGCTTTAGACCACTGAGCCATCCCACCGGGCCCTGGCAGGAAAGTCTTAATGCCTCAGTTTCTCCAAAAGGAAACTAAGCCTCAATAGTAGGTGAACATTATCACATACCAGTTCTAATTGGAAGGCTACATTAGTGCTATGCCTGCATAATTTTGTTTAAAGCTCTAGGGTAAGCAAGACACTGAGACACCTGCTTCTCTGGATGGCATTTTATGGCATTTGAAGTGTGAAAGCATAACAAGTATGAAGCATCTACATGAAAGTCTTAGATAAAATCCCCGGCTAACAGGTGTTGAATGGGTGCTTATATGACATAAATCCCACAGTTCTTATACTGAGATCTTCTTTTCCCAGGATAATAACAAGTAATTTCCCTTCTAAAAGAAGAAGGTATAGGTAAAGGAATGTAAAGAATCACATCATAACTAGAATCTCTCACTCTGTTGATTATATACAGAGCAAAAGTCTCCCATATGAAAAATGTAGATAAATGTAACATAATCAATCATTTTTACTGTACACAGTCATAATAATAGTGGTATTTAATAATGTCTATTTAAATGAAAATAGAATTTAGAGTTTAAATAAATTAATATTATTGCCATTATATTCCTCAAAATTATGTTTATTGGGGTGTTGCTAGGTATAGTCTAGTGCTACAAAGCTAACATTCATCATGATTTTTTATAAAGCTAAACCCACTATTTGCATTTCAACAATTTTCTTTACCAGAATTACATATCTGATAATAATATGATGCTATCACAGAGAAATAATAGCTGCTCACTTCATCAAATCATCTTTTATTCTTGTTTTTCTTCCATGGAGTATAAGTGACTTCTTGATAGGAAATTTCCAAATACTTATTTTATGTACCTTAGTACATATTTATACAATAAAGAGTTTTCAGAGGGAAGCTATTTCTGATATCCATCAAGATAAGCCTTAAAAGGTAGGGCTTCTTGAATTTCTTCTACTAACTGAATCTTGGTTACTTTGCACCCTGTGACCCAAGCAAGCAAAACTGAGGCAAATGTGACACCTGTCTGTCGATAGAGGGTTCCCTGACTGACTTGTGGTGCAGGATAATGGAAGACCTCTTGTTTACAGTCTTCCCATGTTGAGCTTTGCGATTTTACACTTTGTAATGCAAGCGTATTTCTCTAAAATGCGTTAAACCTCTAAACATAGCAGATAGCTTTTCGGATAATGAATTTTTAAAAAAACTCTGAATTCAGATCTTTAAAAATGTTCATTTGGTAGGACGTTATTATAGGCCTTACAACCCCCCTGTATCCTGTTGATGTGTGCTGCTCCTGTTCCCTACATTTGCCTGCTTCTCCAGAAGACATCAGCCCCTAGCTGGAAACTTGTTTAGGTTACTGTCTGAGCTTGACCTCCTGTCTCCATGATAAGTCTATTTCATGTATGTTTTCATTTTTAGAAGTCATCTCACTGTCAGTAGACCTGGTTGGGTATTGTTTAATATGGAAATGTCTTATAAATAGCTTTCCTGGTTAAAAATTGAACGCAGGTCACAAATCACCTCTTCACTATACCTTACAGCAATCTGTTTGGTAATATTTTTTATTAGAGAAGTTGACAGCACTTCTGACATAAATTCTGACAACCTTCTGACATAAATCATCACTCATATTAATACAATACATTTTTTAATCTCCATAGAAGCATTAAGCTGTAGTACACTTGTGTCAAAGACACTGACATTTAAAGGACAGATAATAAATATTTGAAGCCCAAAAACACTTAGCCTTAAGATTTCATTAAAGATGTACTCAGACAAAAATTCATTAATATTCTGTAACCAAGTTTAAGAACTTAATTATGAATTATCTGTAATCATTAAAGTTATTTCAGTACAGTTGTTCTCTCAGTCTCAAGTGCTAAAGTAGAGTAACATGGGCATAGATTTAATAGATTAACAAACTAAATAATTATAATTTGGAAATTGCAATCTATTTCTTAGTAAAATCAAGATTTTGTCTCTTAATCAGAAATTTTATAAAATTATGGGTTTTTTTTTTCCACTTATGAGTTAGACAGCTAAATTTAAAAATGATGAAGGGAGTTTGCAGGTTAGCTCAGTAGTTTAAGTTTCGGTGCAAGCAATCCCAGTCAGGCACAGAGGATGGCAGTTCAATCCCCAGACCTGTCCTTAAAGCAGCCTGAGCCAGCCAAAAAAAAAAAAAAAAAAAAGTTCCTTCTCAACTTTTAGACTGGGTGTGGTGGTGTGCGCCTGTAATCCCAGCTCTTGGTAGGCTGCAAACAGGTGAATCACTCTGAGTTTGATCTAGTAGTGAGACCCTGAACACCCTGTAGACCCTTCCGAAATAAAAATGAATACTTTAAAAAATGAATACTTAATTCTATTATGGAAGTTTGAAGTCTTTCCCAATTTGGTTCATGAAGGCTCTGACAACTTTATTTTAAAAATACAAAAATATTTTTAATAAAGAATGAGAATATTTGGAAAATGTACCTTGTCAATTGTCATGACTTAATCAAAACTTTAGCTTAGAGGGAGAAAAAGAGAGCTGATATCATTAACAAAGGGTGCCCTTGATAAGACTTAACCCTGAGCAACTGACCACAGATGGGCAAGAGATTCTTGAAAATCTTATTTTCCTACCCTACTTCCTTAGGCTTACATAGTGATATGAGAAATTATTAGTCCTGTGCTTCAATTCCTGAGAGCTCAGCATACGTACTCTTAAAGAGTGTCTTTGTGTGTCAAACTGTATTAGATTAAGAAGAATAAAAAACTGATGTGGAAGAGGGAAAAACTAAAATTAAGACAGTATGTGGAAGGGAGCTGGGGAGATAGCTCGGTAGTGTAAGTGTGTACCTAGCAAGTGCAAGGATCTAGGTTCAATCCCTGGTACTGAAACCTGGTGTGGTGGTGTACCCCTACAATCCCAGGCCTAGGGAGGTTGAGACAGGAGAATTGCTGCAAGTCTGAGCTGTGCAGTGAGACCTGCACAAAATAAATAAGTAAATAAATAAATAAATAAATAAATATAAAAACATTTTTTAAAGAGAGTACACGGAAGTGAATGGAAGGATTTTTTTCTCTCTAGGTAAAGGAAGAGGGGTGCTCCAGGCAGAGGTAATACTGCATGTAAAATCCCAGAGAAAGGAGCAGGCCTGGAGGCTGTGTGCAGCTGCAAGTCCATTGTATGTGCAGGAAGGAGGATGAGAGGTGCTGGCCCAAGGGCAGCCACTGATTTGTAGATATTATGAGCCACAGAGGAGTCCTGTGGGCTCTGTCCTGCAGACAGAAGTGTCATTCAAGAATTCAAAGACAAGAGTGAGCTGAGAACAATGCCAACTACTTATTCCACACCATCTATTGTCCTTTTGGCTTATCTCTACTCTACAGTATGTTTAACTTCTCACCACATTACAGCTTAATACATAAAGTACCTGTATTTAGTTATGCTAAGTGTCACAGATCAATTATTTTCAAATCATACAGCACCTTGCAGAGCAGGCATGATGATTGCTAGTTTGCATAGGACAGTCACAGGGCTTGACTTGATTGGCCCATATGTGCTCAGCCTATAAATGCTAGAGCCAAGATTTGCCCTTTGATCCCTCCAGCTCCAAACTGCCACTTTTCCACAACAATGTCATTCTCATATTCTGAACATACTTGTTGTGGCACGTACCGGATGAGGCACAGTTCTCCTTAACTACCCCTAGGTCATCAAGCCCCTGTGCAGCTTTGCTCACTGCTGAAGCAGAGAAAAGACAGCCTGGGGCAAATAGTCTGGAGTGAAGGTGCACAGGGCCTGGTGAGCCAATGGGGAGGAGCCCAGAAATGACACAAATTACATTTCCCAGTGGCATTTTTATTACTGACAATTAATCAAAAGTTGCCAGGGTATTTTGGAAGAAATTGATAAGGAAATATTTTTGGATCAGTGCCACGTTATGACTCATGGTCCCTCGATACTTTTGCCTTCATAGACCCCTTCTCCCTTAAAAAGAAAAAAGAAAGGAAGGGAAGGGAAGGGA
>PVJA010008829.1:0-62917 GCA_004027025.1 Myocastor coypus | reverse complement strand
AGAAAAAGAAGAAGAAGAAGAAGAAGAGGAAGAAGAAGAAGAAGAAGAAGAAGAAGAAGAAGAAGAAGAAGAAGAAGAAGAAGAAGAAGAAGAAGAAGAAGAAGAAGAAGAAGAAGAAGAAGAAGAAGAAGAAGAAGAAGAAGAAGAAGAAGAAGAAGAAGAAGAAGAAGAAGAAGAAGAAGAAGAAGAAGAAGAAGAAAGGCCATGTAGAAGACCATCACATAGGGCCACCTCCTGAACACTAGGATGGGGACATGGAATTATTCTAAAAGAGCTCTGACCAGGTGGCACCTCCATGCTGGACTATTCATACAATACAGTGCGCACACAGCTCTACCAGCTGGTGTGTCCCTCATCTCCTGAAAAGTCAGGTCAATATTCCAGGGCTTCCCTCAACTCAGATCCTACCCACTATGTCCAGATCCTATTTCTTTGCTCTTCATTTCTATTTCCACATCACCTACTGCTCCTTCTCCCTGATACTGTTCCCACACTGCCTTTTCATTCATTCTTCAAAATCCTGCTCTTATATGAGCACCCTTTGGAAGACACCCTTGAGTCCTTTCTCTCTGTTCTTTCCGAAAGACTCAACAGCCTTCTTTTCTAATCTGTCTCTATACCCTCAGCCATAAGACCATGACCATAATTGCACTCTATCCTGTAGCAAACCACCTGTATCCTGTGCCTTGTGGGGCTGTAATCGGCAATGTTTGTATACTTTTATTTTTAATTTAATTTTTAATAGTATGCGTTTGTAATATAGAATGACTGCGTTCATCCTGAGGAACTGGTGGTACATGTATATATCACATCTTAGTTCTTTTTTGTTTTGTTTGTGTTTTTGGCAGTACCGGGGATTGAACTCAGGACCTGCACTTACCAGGCAAGTGCTTATTCCACTGAACTATCTCCCCAGCCCTACACATCTTAGTTCTTTTCCCATGCCCTTCACCTCCCTCATCCCCTCGCAACATTTTTGGTATCCCTCCTTTTTCTCAAAGTTCTATTCCCCAAGTTCCTATTACGTGTGCTGTTTTTTTCTTCTCTTCCTTTACATCTTCAGTTTCTCACACAAAAGAAATCATGAAATATATAAGCTTGTGTGTCTGATTTACTTCAATTAACATTATGGCCATTTTCCTAAAGGGACACAAATTTATCCTCTTTTATAGTATTGGTGTACTACTCCATCCTGTATAAATGCCACATTCTCTACCCACTCCACAGTCATACAAACAGGTTGCATCCAATATTTAGCTACTATGAATTGTGCTTCCATACATATAGGAATGCAGATATCCCTGTAATTTTTTTTTGTCTTTTTGAGACAGGGTCTTGTTATGCAGTTCAGGCTGGCCTTGAGCTCACTTTTGTAGCCCAGGCTGGTCTCGAACTCGAACCAATCCTCCTGCCTCAGCCTCCCGAGTGCTGGGATTACAGGTGTGCGCCACCACGCCCGGCCAGTTTTTTAAAATCTTAATCTCTTTGCATAATCCCTGGCATGGAGGATCTGTTTGAGTTGTGATTAATGTGGTATAGTGGTAAATGAAATCTCCATGCTAGGATACTTTTTGAATAATCTAAATAATCCTTGAGATTGCTCAAATATGTCTGCTAAAATGTCAAAAATAAGCCTTGTCTTTTCTTTGGGTATTTTTCCTAGGGTTTGCATGTAACACTCCAACTGCTGCCCAAGCTGGGATTCAGAGGTGAGCAAGGGTTGCTTCCCCCTTCCACCTTACTTTTCCCTCTACCTAATGTTTTTGCTGGGCTTTGCATTCATTTGAAGTACTAAACTTTGAGTTCTCTGGCATCAAACTTCCCACACTCACTCCTCCCTTTCAAACAAAACCAAATAAAAGTCCTGCTCTTCAGAGAGTATACTTGACTTCCACTCTAAGAGCCTCTCCTTTCAATATTCGGCCCTGAAATACCATAGGTCATGCCTTTCCCTTTGGTCCTCCCGTGAGGTCTGCACCGCAGGAGCAGCCTGGAAGATGCTTCTCCTTGGAAACCCTGCAGGCAGGTGGTGGAGTGACGCTGTGCTCTATGCTGTGATTTGGTTCGGTTTTGGCCTGCCTGCAATTCTTAAGTCCTGATGTGAATTTCATTTCCTGTAGCTTATCCTGCATGTTAACTTTCTGCTTGGTAAAATTACAAATCCCCAATGAAAGCATTCTACGATTGATTAGGCCTGGGCCGCTTGGCAATTTCTTTCTAATCTCTTTTATTGTGCTTTCCATAAAAATGACAAGCCCAGTATAAATCCTAGCTTGAATCAATACCAGTAAGTGCTAATCTTTTCACAGCACTGGAGATGAAAATGTCAAATGGCACCTGCTGGGTGTTAAAACTCCCACTGTAAATTATCAAAAATTAAAGTAACTCCAAATTGATTTTATTTCCCAACTCTTTAAAAAAAATCTCTTTCAGATTCATTATTTTTTTCCATTGAATTCTTCATTTTTCCTGTTTACTTACTGTCTATTTGGAGGAGACTAATGGGCTGAATTTAGGATGGTGAATGTGTTCACATCTCCTGACAAAACATATAGAAACCAAAGCCATACTAGGAAGAGCTTAAGGTAAAGTTGCTGTTTTAGAGGATGAGGCATCTATTTTAGCTACATTATAATCCTTTTGACATATAATACTTTGGTAAGGTGAAATCTGCTTGGGGAAACTACATCACAAGATATCTTCTCAAAAATTCACTCAGTAGTGGTACAGTCATAGAAATATCTTTCTAGCCTTTCATTTCCCATCCTGTGGCTATGGTCACAGTCACCACAAGCCCCAGAAGAACACATGCTCAGTATGACTGGCTGCTTGGAATCTGAGCATCTCCCTATGGAGATACAGGAGAGATTAGAAAGGTGTAGCCTCACTGTCAAGTAAGTCTTCAAGAGGCCCCAGAAAAAGGAGGGAATCCATGCCGTTTAAGTCCAGGAGGAACTTAAGGAAGAATTTTGCTCAGCTCCCAACCCTACCAAATTTTACCAAATAAGAAATTGAAGCCTTAGAAGGTCAAGCAGCCCAGGCACAGCCACAGATTTAAAGGCAAAGCCAAGGGCCGGCAAGATAGCTCAGCCCACAAGGCGCCTGCTTTGGCAAGTGCAGGGATAGGAATTTGAACTCAGGTCCTAAATACTGCACAGGCCCCACCCCCAGCGCACATCGATCAGGTGAACAAGTCCAGGTATTGGTGGTGCACACTTGCAATCCCAGCACTGGGGAGGCTGAAAACAGGAGGATCACCATGGAGTCCAAGCTGCATAGTGAGACCCTGTACTGGATACTTAATTAATTAATTAATGGCATAGCTGTTCAATCGCAGGCTCTTATTGTATTGCAAATACATGAAAATCATACGAACCTTAAGCACAGGACCTACAAAACTCTGGTGTGTGAGCTGGGGGTGTGGCTCAGTGGCAGAGCATTTGCCTAACATGCAAAAGGTGCCGAGTTCAAGCCTGAGCACTAAAAAAATCTGAGGGGTGTGTGTGTACACATGTATGTGTGTGTGTTTGTGTACATGCTCACAAAAATAATTAATACAGAAAATAAACCTTCATATGTGCTAACAGAAGAGGCAGGAAAATACAGATGTTGGAGCTAAGGGGAAGACTTAATTTACAGCTTATCCAGTTAGCATTTAAGTTCATCCGAGTTTCAGATTTACTACTAGTCAAAACTGCTTCAGCGCTTCCTGTATGGTTGTTTTCCCTCTCTCCGAGGATGCTATTAGCAGTGAAACACCTAGGAAATCTATAGCCTGAAACTGTGGCAGGAAGAAGCACATCCTGTAGGGCCAGGCACTCTGATGCAAGGAGCTAGCCTGTGACTAATGTAGAGTCTGGGATATTTCCATGACTTCGTAACAAAGATTCTGCCAAGCTCTGCTTGGTTCATAAAGTAATTCATCATTTTGAGTTTATTACTAGCAATAACTAAAGGGCCAGGCATTCAAAATTACCTGTCTCTCTTCCCACTAGCTATGTGCTGTAAAAGTCACAAATGTAGATAACTATTTGAACCAAGCACATGACAGAAATGATAGACCTGCCTGGAGTAGCAACTGGCAAAGTAACTAAAGGAAGCAGCCCTGATTGGTTTGACAGATACTGGTATGGGAAAATGCAGATGTAATGCAACTGGCTAGGTCTAACTTTGCACGGATGCTTGAAATCCAGAAACCAATGTGCATTCCCCCGGTGTATGAATTTGACAGTGCTTCAAAAGAATTGAAACCCATCTGTGGGCCACCCATGCAAGACCTATAACCTAAGACTGAAAAATCAGTCTTCTGAGGAAAGGTAAGCTACAAAATGTTGTCGCTCCTGAGGGCATGTGCAGATTCTCCTGAGGGGCTTGCACATGCTGGTGGGCAAAGGCTCACTGAGTTCAAGGGTGCATATTGTAGGGAAGAGTAAATATATGCCACATCACAGAGGTTACCGTCCAAGGCAGCGAAAGAAGGTGCACGGTCACCTGTGGAGTGACCAGTGTCATAGGCTGCAGAGTGCAGCTGCTCCTCCTTGAAGGGCGCAAACATCAGTGAACCACCGCAGTTCTCCTGGACAGTGTTTTTCTTTTCTGAATTTGGTATAACCACACCTTTAGCATGATAAGGAGTAAAAATTCATGCAGAGGAGAGTAAAGAAGCCAGGGACAGTGAAATGGACAAGTGTCCTTTGTCTTGGATGCTTTTCTCTCCTGGCTGGGACAAAATACACAACCAAAACTAAGAAAGGAAAGGTTTGGGTCAGCCAGATAGCTCAGAAGATTAAAGCACCTGCTTAGGCAGACTCAGGGAACAGGGCTCGATCCCCAGTGTGCCATGCCAGCCCTGCCCCCCAGGCAAAGCTGAGAGGGCGATTGAGACTGGGCACGGTGGCACACGCCTGTAATCCCAGTACTTGGGAAACCAAAAATGGGAGAATCACTCTGAGCCTGATCTGTATAGTGAGATCCTATAGAACCTGTACTAAACACATTAAAAAAGGAAAGGAAAGGTTTATTTAAATCAGTTTGTGTAAGTTTCAGTCTATAATAAACTGGCTCCAAGGCAGGGTGGCATGGCATAGGGGCAGTGGAAGAAGACAGCAAAACCTAGAAGAGCAAAGGCAGGGAACACAAGCTTCTTTTGCTCCCTTATGTTGTAATAGGCAAGCATGCGTCCCCCTGTCCCCCACCCCGGGCAGGTGTAGCACTCACACAACCTCCCTGCCATCCTTCTGCACAGGATGGGGACGTTTACAAAGTTAGCAGCCTGGCCCCCTGCTGAGTCGTTCAGTTAAACTTGTTGCCTTCACAAGTTGACACCAATGTGTCACCCATTACAGCGCTGTCCACCCAGAAGCCCTGTGATTCGTTTGCATCATTCCTGTGGTCCCTGCCCTGTTTTTCTGGGTCATTACTGCTGAAGCTGCCCTGTAACTCTTTTGCAGCCACTGTCTCGCTGATACAGAAGCTGCTTGCTTATACAAGGAATTGGAAGTACCTGGGAGTTTGCACCCCAAGTCTGTCCTTAGCCAATGATGGCTTCCTGACCTCCAGGGGAGATGAAAGTTGAGCAACAGTCTGGGCGCCCCTGCTTCCTACTGGATTGGCCAGCAGGAGTCCTGAAATCTGAACAGCGCTCTGCCCTCCCTTCCCCTCTGCACCTCCTGGGTTGTCCATTCTCCACGTTCTCCATGAGGTCAGCCTTGTAATCACTCACTAAAGCATTCATAGATTTAGTAGATCTGCTTTACTTAAACAAGACCTATATTTTTCCATTGACAAACAAACTATGTCTTCATAGTGAAAGATAGAAAAAACTATATTTTACTCAAACTTTTAGATAACTTAAAAATGAAATAAATGTTTGTTTCAGCTCTGGGGCTTTGGGGCATTTGTGTATGTATGCAATGAGTTATGTTATAAAAATCAGATAGGAAAGACAGTCTTTTCTGTCTGTGGGCAATACATCTGTGGCTTTAAACCAACAACAAATCAAACACATTCAAAAGTATACCTAAGATGCACTGACAAAAAGAGAAAACATCCCCTGACATCTGCCTCTGTACCAACCATGTAAAGATCTCCTCCAGTATAATATAACAACAATGTGCGTAGCACAAACCTTCTTGTAGGTACTGTAATAATACAGAGATGATTTGAAGTACAAAGGATAATTATTGTAGGTAACATAAAAAAGCCCACATGGTTCTATGGAGCAAGTTGAGATTGTCAGATTTTGGTACTCACCGGTGGCCCCAAAGACACCAAAAGGTGCCTGGGGTTACAGCCTTCACAAAATCACATCCAAATGGAAGTGAATGACAGAAACCTCACCGCACAGTTGGGTATGTGTAGGCACTGGACATGACATAATGGCCAGGAGCAAAGCAGAGCAAGCTATTTTAATGGAGAATAACTTTCATTATGCAAATCATGGCTGATTATGCTTTTATTGTGTAAATTAAGACTTGGGTTTAGGGATCCAATATGTTTCTTCTTAAAAAAAAAAAAAAAAAAGAAAGATAAATAAGGTGGCACTTAAAATTGTATTATTGGGCCCAGTAGGATGGCTCAGCGGTCTAAAGCGCCTGCTTAGGAAAGCTTAGGCGGCTTCAGGGACCGCAGTTCGATCCCCGACACCACATGCTGCGCCAGCCCTGCCCTCAGGGCAGGCTGAGCCAGCCATAAAAATAAATAAACAAACAAACAAAAGTTCTGAAACAAGAAAATAAATAAATAAATAAATAAATTTTAATTGTATTATTTTCCTATATCTCCAAATCAAGAAAATATTTCTTCAACAACACAACTTACATCAGTTAGTCAATCGTATAGACATTTGCAGGTGCACTGTTAGACATAATTGGACTAACAGATATATGTGAAGCTAATTGTAGCAGAAACTACTGAAATTATAATTCATCTCTCAAAATGATGTAGTTGAGGCCTACTTTTATCTAATGGTGTTTCAGAAGCACTTGATTATAATTACAAAAATCAGTAGGTAAGTGAAATTTCAGAATTTCTAAGAGCCATGTACTACGTGTTCTGTTTTAATGATCTGCTCAGTTGCAAGTATATCAGATTGGAAAATGATATTCTCCTATGTAATATAATTTCAAGGCTTTTTTATTCTTCAGAGAACAGAGAGGAAAAAATTATTATAATGTGAAAGTATCTTAGTCGGCTAAAGGCCATCTTAGGATGCAAAACCATTTAGAAAGTCATATTGTTTGTGTGTTCCCCAACTGTCCAGCCAATTGATTTCCTGAGGCTATATTGAAAGTAACTCAGCAAACATGAGCACAAGTTTTTGCATCATAGAAAATTCTTGCTTAAAAATCTACTAAAAACATAAAATAGCATCTTGAGATGAGCATCCTAGTAGTTTCTACCCAGCAAAACTACAATTTAATTGCAAAGGCAAAATAACAGTATTCATAGGAATGTGCAGTCACAAGGAAAATGATGTACACGTGTGCACACACACAAACACACGCACACACTCACACACTCACGTGCACACCACTTTACCAAGACCTTCTCCAGAAAAGAAACAAACTAGTCCAAATTAAAGCAGGGGCCAGGCACTGAAGAGATGACTCAGTAGTCTTGGCACCTGCCTGGCGAGCGCAAAGAACCAGGTTCAACCCCCAGCACCACATGCCATGCCGCAGTGCCAGCCACCTCTGGAGAGGCTGAAACAGGAGGATCACTATGAGTCTGATCTGCATAGTGAGACACTGTACTAAATAAGTAGATGAATAAAAGATTAAAAATTTTAAAATAAGTAAATAGAAAGAGTACATCACATTTACTGTAAAGTAAATAATTAATAAATATGTCTTTAAGAATATTCAACCTTCATCCAAATGGCTGATGTGGACAAAAGATCTACAAACCACTGTACAAGGTTTCAGGCTAAAACCTGAGGGGATCTGACTGCTTTTGTTAGATACAAAAGTTAAATTTTTTGTTATATAGGTCTTGATTTATCTTGGCCTTAACCATCTAGCAGAAAAGTCTAACCATGAGGTATAAAAAAGTAAAGCCATATTAATATGTTGAGCTGTAAAAGGCTCAAGTCAACAACTTCTGACATTGCCAGTTCTGCTGATAACCCAATATTATTATGGACTATTAGACTATACAGGATTATTTTGCTGAATTCACACACTTACAATATTTAAATTGCAATGAACACCCATCTCTGACAAAACAAAACAAAAAGGAGGGTATAAATGAAGGACCATTTGTAGCAAAAAAAATAAAATAAAAATAAGATAGATATACAGCTACTTTCTCTTAGTTCAGTGAGAAGAAAGATTTGTACTAATAGTGTTTAGGCAAGATATCATGTCTGCATCTTATACTCTGAATAGCTACTATGAAGACAACAATATACAATGTATTCATTATTGTAACTGTCCTGCTGACTTGTTTTGAAACTGTCTTACTGCTTTTCTTTCTCATTAAAATTAATAAAATAAATAACTAAATAAACTACAAATATTCAACCAAAATTCCCTATTCTTCATGTACTCATTGAGGCAGAGTTAGAAACAAACAGGAATCAGTTCTTTTTCCACCAGAGCAAACACCTATATAAACAAACACCCATGGACTGACCCTATAGGTGTAGTCAGCCTCATCCTCCACTTCTCCCATCTCACTATTGCTGGCCACACTCTCCAGAAATGGAAGCCTGGGGGTAAAATAGTCTCTGAGTTTGTAGGCTGTCAGCTTTATTGTCTGATGCTGGCAAGTTCCTTGAGTCTCATTTGTTCACTAACAGAATGGGCTAATAAAGACCAACGTATACAATTGTGAACACAAAATGAGAAAAGTAAGACAATGAGTTTACCTAAGTTTTATTGTCAGATTATGGCTATCTCCAAAGAGCCTACCACAAGCAACCTTTAATAGAAACTCAAAATAAGACTGATCTGAAAAACTCCTAATTTTTAGCAAGCAAAGAACAATTCTTCCAGGGAATTCACCTGCTACAATTTTGTATATGGTTAGATGTCTAAATTTCTTTGTAAAAACGTGTAATAGTTTTTTTAAATCACATTCCATAAGGATTTATTAGGATATCAATGATTGATGGAAAATACTAGTTACACATTAAGTCTAAGGCATTTGATATTCAGGAAGACAAGGACATTAAGCTCAAGTGCCTAAGTTATAAGGTAATAGTATCACTAAGCTTCCCCTCTGGAAGGTTAACAACTTAAGTTTACAGACCAAAAAATTAGAAAAAAAGAGCTACCAGATAGCCAGTGTTTTGGCCCTAGCTCTTCTAGGTCAGTGAGAACTCAGGACATGAGAACCTGTACTGTAACATACTATAACTCAGTGGTGTTCCAAGTTTTCTGTTCAAGGAGATTATAGGACCACAGAGGAAAGGGATCAATGATGTATAATGTGCCTAAGGAGAGTCACCTAGAGAGAAGATATTCTCTCAGGCTTTCACAGAGAGTAAATTGGTCAAGCAATGCCCATGACTCGTCCAGATGGCTGACACTGACAAAAGTTCTACAAAACACTGTACATAGTTTCAAGGTAAATCCTGAGGGGATTTGACTGACCTTGTCAGACACAAAAGTTACATTTTTCGTAATATAGTTCTTGCTTTAACTTAGTCTTAACCATCCAGCAGAGAAGTTTAACCACAAGGTACAAAAAGTAAAGCCATATTAATATGCTGAGTTATAAAAGGCTCAAGTCAACAGTTTCCAACATTGCCAGTTCTGCTGATAACCCACTACTATTATGGACTATTAAACTATACATACAGCTACTTTCTCTTAGTTCAATGAGAAGAAACATTTGTACTAATACTGTTTAGAAAGTTATGATGTTTGCATCTTATACTCTGAACAATTACTATGAAGACAGCAATATGCAATGTATTAATTATTGTGGCTCTTTCTAAAGTGTTTTAAAACTCATTGTTATTTCTTTCTCATTAAAATTGATAAAATTTTGTAAAATGACTTAAGTTAGCATAAGAAAAATCTCTAGAGCATATTACTGCTAAATAACTTTGACTGCAAGTGTAGATTTCTTATTATAATAAAGCAATGGGTAGATTTTGAAAACACCTTTGGTTAACTCAACATAGCCATATAATTGCAACAAAATGGTTATACACAACTTCATTTTTTATTTAAAGTTCTTATATAAAATCATACAGCATATGTTCTTTATTTGTCATTTAGTCTGGGAAGAAAAGGAATGAATTCTCTGTTTTCTGATAGCTCTGTTTTTGATATAATAAGAAATACCCTTCCCCTTTTGCTATGATTATAAGGAAGCTTTGATCTAACTGTTGAGTGTTGGCTTTTATTATCTTTATTCTTATACATTTTTATTTTAATGCATCACAAATAATGTTAGCACTTTCCTTGCTACAAGCAAGCATACAAAATAAATGTGTGGGAAAATTTTTGGCACTATGACAAATGCCCTTTAAAAATATTCTTTGCTGATGTATTTCATTAAAAATATATTTAGTCGGGGGCCCAGCGGGATGGCTCAGTGGTCTAAAGCACGTGCTTGGGAAAGCTTGGGCGGCTTCAGGGACCGCAGTTCGATCCCCGGCACCACATGCTGCGCCAGCCCTGCCCTTGGGGCGGGCTGAGCCGGCCATAAAAATGAGTGAATAAACAAATAAAGGTTCTGAAACAAGAAAAATAAAATAAAAATTTAAAAATATATATATATTTAGTCAACATCCCTTTCACTCCCTTCTTAGCCATCCTACAATAATGTTAATCAGATATAATTTAAAAAGAATAATTCTGACCCTAACAGGCTCAGAAGGCCTAAAGGGTTCCAGACAAAGGAATCCTCTGTTACCATGAAAAACAAAACCTAACTGTTGTTCCAGTAGGAAAAGTATGGCATTACCATTTAACTCGACGGTCATTTGTTGACCAACTGCAAAATGTAAAAACCAGTAGCGGGGTGTGGTAGCTTATACCTGCAATGCTGGCTACTTGGGAGACTGAAGCAGGAGGATTGGGAGTTTGAGGCCAGCCTGGCAATTTAGCAAGATTTTATCTCAATTTTTAAATATAGGGCAACCAACTCAGGTGCCCATTCTATCCTTCTTTTGGACAGGAGCTTTATTTCCCCCAATAAATATATTCTGCTCTTAAAAAACAAAACATAAAATAATTTTTAAAATTAAAGTCATTGATTTTGCTTTTCCACCAACTCCCACCCAGTCAAACCACATTCTTTTCTATTTGGCCACAAATCCCAGCCCTCTACTCCAGTTAAAGAACTTTCCTGCTTGCCAGTCAATCTCAAGTCTTGGACATGGCCACCTCTGAAGGAATAGCCAACCTTCCCCGCCCCTGTAGCCTCCAATAGAAGAGCCCTTGCAACCTGGACCATGCACCCACACAAAGCAGTAAAGGAAGGATGGGGCGGGGCACAGCCCTGGGAAGAAGGGAGTAAGAACAACTTTCCTGGGCCAACGAGATAGCTCAGCAATCTAAAGTGCCTGCTTAGGTAAAGCACATGGACCATGGTTTGATTCCAATAACCTGGCACCAGGGCAGATGACAGCCCTTGCCAACCACACTCCCAGGGCAGGCTGAGCTGGCCACCAAAAAGAAAAAGAAAATCTTTCCTGAAAAACTTTCCTGAATCTTCAAACTTCTTTCTGAGGATTCTTTCCTATTGTCTCAGTTACTTTTCACTGGTTGCTGGGACAAAATACCCAACACCCAAAATTAAAGGAAGGAAAGGTTTATTTAGCTCATGGTTTGTGGAAGTTTCAGTCTACACGGGGCTGGCTCCCAGGCAGAGTGGTACATGGCCAAGAGCAGCAGTTCATGGCAGCAGAAAACAGCAAAGAGCAAAAGGAAGGGCAGCAGCTGTGGTTTCTAGCCAGCCTCTCTCCCCTCCTTATATTACATTATGAGCAAGCTACCCTGGGGCTGGGAGTGTAAAATTCGCACAATGTCCATGCCCTCCTTTTGCATGGGATAAGAATGTTTACAAGGTAAGAATCCTGGCTCTCTGCTGAGTCACTTAATTAAACTTCTAAACTTTTCAAATTGATAGGATGCATCAGCCAGGACACTCATTGTAGGCAGAGGTTTCCATAGTTGGAAAAAAAAAAAAAAAATAGATGGTTAGATGGTTACACATCATGGTACAGAAAATAATTCCTTCTTTAAAACAAAATAATAATAATAAGCACCCAGCTTTGATTTAAGCCATGACGGAAGGATGCCATCCTCAGGGCCAGCAGGTCTCTTTTCTGCCTCTCAGTGTGATCCAACAGAGCATTCCAGAAGCCTCCTCAGGTGGTGCGCTCACGTAAGCCTCTCGCACACTTGGCCTCTCTTGCTCTGCTGTGTTTCTGTGGCTATACAGATCAAGGTAGAATGCAGTCACCAGGAATGACTGCCTTCTTTGTTCAGGGACTTCTCTTCATTGGATATATATGCCGCCTTCAGAAATCCTGAAGACTAATTAGCAACCTGAGGCTGGGTGATCCTGTGGCATATGCTTTATTGCCACCAAACTTAGGGAAGAGGGAAAGAAAGAACAGTCACAGTCTGTCTCCTGGAACTGTTGCCTTGGTTTGCCCTGAGCCAACAACGCAACCTCTGCCTTTCCAGGCACTCATCTCCCATGCTGGCTAGAGCCTCAGCCAGCATGCTGTTTCCCTATTGGCATCAACATGAGGATGTGGGACAGCATGCTCGTGCCCCGCCATGCACCAGTCTCTGCTTGAATATTCTGATTCTGGGTGTCCAGGGAGGCTTGTCGGGGCACACGAATGGCTTGCAAAAGTGATGATGGGACTATGGGTGGGAGATCTGCAGACATTAACATTTCCTTTGAAAGAAGTACAGTAAACAAAATTCCCTAAGAAAGGGGTGCACTGAGGTGCAAAGCAAAATGAAAAGAAAAAAAAAAAAAAAAAAAGAAGAATTTCTTCAATACAGTTTTTCTTTTTTCAGAGATGTTAGAATGCCTGAGGGCCAGCTGCAAGAAAATGTATTCCAATTAGGCAAGCTTCTGCAGCGTCTTTATGTTGTCTCCCTGAGCACAGCTCCTGAATGGTGGTGTAATTTCCTGCCCATAGGTGCTTAATTCAAACTGCCTGTCTTAGTTCTAAGCTTACGGCATTCAACAAACAAGTAAATGTTAGATTCAAGAGAATTCTGTCACTTGGCACTTACAAGAACCCTGAGAGAAACTGAGATTTACAGAGACCAAGAAACTCGATCTGCTTAGACAGCCAGGGTTTGATCCCCAGTGTGCCATGCCAGCCCTACCCCAGGGGGCACATTGAGATCATGATTGAGACTAAGCATGATGTTAAATGCCTGTAATCCCAGTGCCTGGGAGGCTGAAAATAGAAGAATCACTACACATCCAGATCTATGAAATGAGACCCTGTGGACCCTATACTAAATGCATTAAAAAAGAAAGAAACTAACTGTGGACTAGGGAGATAGCTCAGCTGTCTAAGAGCCTGTCCGGCAAGCACAACAACCTGAGTTCAATCCCTTGTACCACATGCTGTGCCTGCCCTGGAACCCGCCATACTGGCCACCAACACCAAGCATAGTGGTGCACACCTGTAATCCCAGCACTGGTTTCTTGTTTCAGAACTTTTGTTTGTTTGTTTATTTATTTTTATGGCTGGCTCAGCCTGCCCTCAGGGCAGGGCTGGCACAGCATGTGGTGCCGGGAATCGAACCGCGGTCCCTGCAGCTGCCTAAGCCTTTCTAAACAGGCGCTTTAGACCACTAAGCCATCCTGCTGGGCCCGGAAATAAATATTAAAAAAAAAAAATTTTTAAAAAGAAACTAGTTCTGGTCACATAGCTAAGCAGTTGTGGGATGTGGGTACGTGTTTCCCCCAGGATCTGTCCTGTCCCCTGGCCAAGGAGAAAAAGAAAAAGGCATACCATCATGGCCAAGAGCTCAGGCTCAGAACTGGACTCCTAGGTTGAATTCTGGCCTCACCATCCAGGATCCTCTACTTTCCTCATCCAGGGAGCCACGTAAGCTCTTAATGCCTCTGTTTTGGTAAAACAGGAATGAGGAAAGTATCTGCGTTTTCTTTTACATAAGAAACACAGAACCTAGATAATTTAAGGAGCACAATGAAGGAGAGATGGCAGGAACATGGAAGTAAACTTTCTGCAGGTGAAGAGAGGGACCCAGGGAAAAGAGAAGGGTGAGAAAGGTACCAAAAATGATCTCAGTTCCCCAAAATGAATGTCAATGTTATATATCATAAATATACACTAATAAAAGTACTCTGGATGTTATTTTAAATATTAAATGAATGGTAGAATGTGTAAAGCAGTTACGGCATCGCTTGATATATGGTGAACACATAATCATACATATATTTGGCTAACCATTTGAGATAGTTTGTGATTATTAAGATTAGGAGATTTGTCCTATCCAATCAGAATATCCTCAGAGGAAATGGTCAGCTCCTACAGGATGGGGCTTTTGAAACCATAGTGAGGGAAGAGAAAAGAGCAGTGGCTGAAGCTCATCCTCATCCTCCTTCTCATTCAAATGATTCCTCAGTCATCTTCCTCAGCCTGGTCACCGTCAGTATCTCCACTATTTCCCCCTCCACCTTCCGTTTCATCCCCCTCGTGCTTCCTTCCAGTTTCATCAAAGCTCACAAACTCCTCGTGTGTGCTTATGCCTGACTCAAGCAGGAAGACAGCCTGACGTCACAGAGAGCATACAGGAAGTAGGGAAGACCCATCAGGTTGGGTCTCTGGTCAGTCCAAATTCCTTCCTGTCACTAGACCTCGGCTTACTGCAGGCAAAACGGACTAAGAGTGCTGGTGAGAAAGTGTAAGTGCAGGATCTAGCCCAGGTAACACCAGACAAGGTGCTGAAAAATGCAACTTGTCTGTCTCTTGTCCCTCCCAACCATTTCCAATTTGACTCAAGTGACACTGAAAGGCAAGTATGCTTCAAGATTACCAAAATAGAACTGATTGGATGCATGGAAGAGAGGAATAATCAAATACCTAGAGAGATAAAAAGAAAGAAAGAAAGAAAGAAAGAAAAAAGAACTCCTGTAGTTGGACATTGTGTGTATGATGCTGAGCTGCCTGGAAGCCAGGGCAAAAATAAAAAGCTAAGTTTTACCCAGGAAGGTAGAAGCATACCAGTGCTTCAAAAGAAAGACAGCCTACACTGATGACAAGCTCTGAGGCGGCTCTCATGCAAAATCTTCTAAAGATAACACTAAGTGGCTTGTCAGGCACATCTCCTGGCACGCATCTAACTTGAAAAATGCACATCAGGTTTTCACTTGGATGTTTTAATAAAGAACTTGGATAAATACTGACAGGCTTCCATCAAAATCTATTTCAGGGCTAGCGATTTGGGGAGGATTGGGCTGATGTGGTTTAAGAACGACACCTGATGGAAATCTAACCGGATACCAAGGCAGAATCAGGAAAGCATGATCACTGGGTACTGTAGAATTGAAGAAAAGAAAAAAAAACTGTAGGATTTCAACTCTGCACAGTCACTGAAGGTGCTCAGGAAGAACAGGTCCTGAGCAGGGTACCAGAACATCACCACCTCTGCCCCAGACATCCTGGGAAAATGGCACAGGTAGGCTTAGGGAGCTTTCAGGGGTGGTTGCAGGCCAGGTTTATCGGGCAGCTGGACAGAGCAACCTAGCAGGGTTTGGGTAGGAAGTAAACTGTGGAGGCCATCTCTTCACGCCTCCTGCCCTCATGAGCATCCTGCCAAGATTCTATCAGTCACCGGGTGCTGGTCAGTAAGGTGGAAATCAAGAGTCAGAGCTGGACTTGGGGACAGCTCAGAGCCCATGGGTGCCCCTGTCCCTCCCTGTGTCTGACCTCTAAGACCTTTAGGGGGAACTAGTTGCCATTCTCATCCACTCCCCAAACATTTCCAAAAGTTCTTTTTTGGCCAGCACGATGCAGGGTTATTCTGGTAAACCAAGTGCCAGTTTTACCAGGTGCTCTCTAAACAAAAATTATACAGGTCCTTCTTCCTGATATAGACGGTTTGGGGAAGCTGCCCCAAACCTGCTGCTATTAGATGGCCAACAGACCATTCTCTGAACAAATTACTACACTCTAGTTTTCCTGTAAGATTCCAGGATGTGGTACAGAAGCCCTGAATAATCATTGGCTTTAATTCTTGATCTAATCAAAGCCTTGAGCTGCTTGGAAACAATATTCCAGAGCCCCAAGAAGCTGTACTGATCCTATCCAAATCTCTGTTCTGCAAACAGTAGCATGCAGAAGGGCTGAAGCCCCAACTCTTCCACTTAGTAACTAATAACTGTGATTCTGATCATACAATAGTATGGCTGTGGATTTATATACAAAGCACTGTGTATGCTCTATCTCACTTAATTCTCATGATCCAAGAATGCTTAATAGGGCAATAAGGGCTGGTGAAATGGTTCAGTGGTCTAAAGCTCCTGCTTAGACAACCACAGGGACTGCAGTTCGATCCCTGGCACCACATGCTGTGCCAGCTCCACCCCTAGGGCAGGCTGAGCTGGCCATAATATAAAAAGTAAAATAATAAGGGAATAAACAAAGGTTCCATGTTTAAAACCCTTCTCTTAGAAAAAATTAGCACAATTTGGATCCTAAAGTTTGCTCTGACACCATTGGATCCTTTTATTTTCCTAGTCACAGCATTGTAAAGTGCTCTATACAACAGATGCAGAAGGCAAGTTCTTACAACTAAAGGTGTTAGAGCTGCATTCATCTGTGTGAACTATATCCGTTGAGACAGGCTCTTGTGCAAGCTGTGTAACAACATTCCCAAGATATTTGATGCTACAAAATTGCTGCTCTGGCTCCAGTCATCACACCTTGGCATGAAAGAAAAGGGAGGGAAAATAGGGCCAAGAAGCAGAAAATAAAATATTGTCCCAAAAGTCACTCCCCACAACCCACTCCTTCCCTTCAAATTGGTCTCATCCCTAAGTTCCTATTACTCCCCTGGGCCCTGAAATTGAATCAATGAATTGACTTAGCCAATAATTAAATTAAAGCATTCATGATGCAGTCACCTTCCAAAATCCCCCGTCTAGACACGAGGGCCTTCTCAGGACATCATGCTAGATCTGGACCATAGCATCCTTCCAGATCATGGGATAGAAAGATGAGCAAATCTATGTGTTTGCTTGGAGCTACCATATACCTAGCCCCATGACATTGTGGTCCTCAGAACTCATCTGGGTGCCTGAGCGTAGGCTAAGTACTCAGAAGACCCCTCCTTCACAGTCACATAAACTCAGTCCAAGTGCCAGCTTCTGTCCTGAGACATTCTGTACCTACCCGCTGAGCCAGTGCAAGATGCCTCTGTTTATGTGATGTTCTTAACAGGTTATTAAAGTCTTTGTGTTTATTTATTTTTAAGTGACAAATAAAAATTTATATTTATGAAGCACATGTTATTGTAAATATGTACCCACTGAGTAATAACTAAAGAAATTGAAAGATGCATTACTATTTGTGTTCAGAATGCTTAAAATCCACTCTCTTGGCAATTCTTCAGGAATCTAATACTTGGCAATTAATTATACTTCCCAAACTGTAGAACAGATTTCTTGCACTCATTCTTTCCAATTGAAATTTTTAAAAACACTTTTGCCTTATTGTCTTCTAAAACGCTGGTGAAAGGGATAAATGTTGTTCTGTGAAAATATTGTCCTTTATTTTGCTAATGGGCTCAAGCTGCCAAAGATCTATTCTGCAGCAGGCGAAGAGAAACACAGCTCTTACTTTGCATCCTCCATTGCTCTATTCTGTCCAGAAATCATAACCAAAATCATAAAACAGACTCTCAGCAAAGACACCATGAACTCTTCAAGACAAATTACCACAGTTTCAGAAAAATTAATAAATTCATTTTGATTTATTTTGCTCATGAGTCACGAAATATCTAATAAGTCAAGCTTCTGAGAGAAGGAGCTGTTGGGGAAAAGGAATTTACAAATGAGTCCAAAGCCTGAGCCAGGTGCTCTGAGCCTATTTTTGCTTTAAAACTCCAGGTTAATGTTCAAGGATATTCCGTGTCTCCTGTTCTAATAGGAATGAACTCTCCAAGAGATAAATAATTCAGTCTCTAGTTTTCAGCATTTTCTCTCTTTTTGTATTTCTCAAGGTTGCACCAATAGGCATCCATATAATATTATTTCAGGACGTCTTGTGTCATATAGGTATTTATTTTTATGTCGCTGTAACAAAGTACCCGTGGCTTCACTGTTGTGAAATTAAGTGATCATTAAATCAGTATAACAGTAAAAGGGTCTTTTCTCTCTAAATCACTTGCTTTCTAAAAAAGACACTTCCTGCCAACACCACAGCAGCAGTACTCTTGAGGATCTTCATATATTGATATTGTGCAAATCTGGAAGAAGACCCTGGTGAGGGACCTGTGTCTTCATTTTCTGTCTAAGTTAATACAGTTCTGTGAAGAGTTGCCCATGGGCACACAGCAGTCCGTCCTGAAGTGAAAGCATGAGTGAGGGAGAAATCTCTGAAAAGTTTCAGATACATTAGAGAGAAGTAAGATTCTGCCAGGCCACCCTCCTATTGGAGTTGGGAATGATGTGATTCAGGTTCCAAGGACTTGAAAAGACTCCAATACTCTGAGTTAGTCTCCAAATTTGATGCGTACTTCTTTATGCTTATTTAAAAAACAAAGCAACCTAAAGGACCAGACATTTCATGTATTAATTTAAGTGACAATGAATACCAAAAAAATTAAAATAAAAATGAGATGAACCACTGTCTGACAAGGCTGAAAATCCATGTCCTGATTTTTTTAAAGTTCTTGTCACCTCGTCCAGAGACTGTTTCTGAATCAAAAGATGAAAGGGAAGAAGAGTAACACAAGGTGAGGCCCAAGTGCTTGCATCGAAGCACTGCTGGTTGGAAACGTGATAGTGAGTATATCCTGTGTTTTGTTGAGAACTTGCTCAAAACACTAGGAGCACACATCATGTTCCTGTCTGGCTGCCTCCTGAGATTCATTTTTCTGCTCTCTGCTATAATTTGTTCTAGTTTCCTTTTCCCATCTCGCAATGTTCACATTGTAGTATTAAATCCTACATATTCCATTTACTATCTTTACTATCAGGATTGCAAAACTTCCAGATATAGAAACCTTCCTCATTGATTATACACTTAATATTTTCATAGAAACTACACGCTATGTGTGTATTAAGAATAATGAGGTCGGAGGTATGCAGAAAGACCTATTGCTTTTGGTATTGTTATGAGGAATAAGGATATAAAAAGGAAAATTTTTGATTAAATTGTGATATCTTCCATCAACTTCAGTATATCCCTTGCTGCGCCAGCCAGTTTCCTATTTTCATGTAGAAATTTAGAGTCTTTCCATTTTGTGTACTTGGAAGAGTTACTGGTACCCTGGCCTTTTATTTCAAAATATCTTCTCTTCTTTTCTTTTTTTTTTTCTTTTTGCGGGACCAGGGTTCAAACTCACGACCTTGCACTTGCCAGGCAGGCACTTGTGCCACGAAGCTATCTTCCCAGCCCCCATTCAAAATATCTTCTCCAAGCCATCACATTTGCGCCTATGTTCATGTTAAATTGTTTTACCTGAAGATGTGTTCAGATCAGTTGCCGTGGCAGCGTCACTAGTGTCAATCATGTACAAACACGTAATAGCTAGGAGACAAATAATATGCCCCCCCTTCCCTTAGCCTGAGATGATCTGCTCTTGTGGATGATGCCTTTAACAAAAAGTAATTTCTGGGAAGTCTAAAGCACATTGGTGGGGCCAACAAGGTGGTTCAGCAGTCTAAAGTGCTTACTTAGGAAAGCTTAGGCAACTGCAGGGACTGTAGTTCAATCTCAGGGACCACATGCTGTTCCAACCCCACCCTAAGGGCAGGTTGAGCCAGCCATAAAAAAAAAAAAAAAGCACATTGGTGATGACCAAGGAATTCTTTTTTATTATTATTACTTTTAACAAGAAATAACAATGTATAACAATGTGACAGTTTTAAAACATACTAGTAGCACATTTCTATATTTGATTTGATAAAATGCATATTGTCCTCTTATTAATGGTACAGAGCACAGAGTGTAGATGTTATAATTTTTCAAATCATTATTGGTACAACGAAATTTCTTCCCAATGAACTAAGAAAGTAATTGCATACATAATCCAATGTTTGATAACGGCAGTGGGTTATTGGTAAAACTGGCAAGGTCAGAAGCTGTTCATTTAAGCCTTCTACAGTTCAGCATTCTAATCTAGCTTTCTATTTTATGCCTTGTCGTTAAACTTTTCTACTGGGTGGGTAAGGGAAAGTTTAAGCAAGACCTGTATAGCAAAATATGCACCTTTTGTATCTCTCAAGGTCAGTCAAATCCCCTCAGGATTTACTTTGGAACCATGTACAGTGCTTTGTTGAACTGTTGTCACTGTCAGCTATCTGGATGAGTCACGGCCATCGCTTGACCAGTTTGCTTTCTGTGAAAGCCTGAGAGAATGTTTTCTATCTAAGTGGCTCTGTTTGTCACACTATGTATCTTCAGTCCCTTTGCCCTGTAGCCCCATAATCTTCTTGAACATTAAATTTGGGACACCACTGAGTTATAGGATGTTATAGCACAGGTTCTCTGATGTCCTGAGTCCTCACTGACCTTGAAGGGCTAGGACCAAAATATTGACTATCCTTGCAGTCCTTCTTTTTCTCTAATTTTTGGTCTGTAAACTTATATTCTTAACCCACCAGAAGAAAAGCTTAGTGATACTATTACTCTATGACATAGGTAGTTGAGCATGACGTCACTGTCTTTCTGAGTATCAAACATCTTAGACTTAACTTGGAATTGGTATTTTCAATCAATCATTGATATTCTTACAATTCTCTATAGAATGTGTTAAAAGTAGTTACACATCTTTACACATTTAGAAATCTAAGTATATACAAAATTGTAGCCAGTCGATCCTATGACATTTTCCTCTGTGTACCTATATTTATACCAGCACAATTTGTAATAGCCAAATCTTGGAAATGACTAAAATGTCCATCATATGAAGAATGGTTGAAAAAGATGTGGTACTTTTATACAATGGAACATTACTCAGCTATGAAGAATGATAAACAAGAAGACTTCATATATAAATGGATGTACCCTGAAATATACTCATAAGTGAAATAAACTGACCTACATGTGTAAATATCATATAGTCTCCCTAGTGTAAGATCTCAAAAGAAGAAATAAAAATAGAAAGGCATAACACAGCTGAATGGAAATCAAGTACTTAAGGGTTAAACAATGAAGTGACTACAAGCAGAAAAGATAGGAAGCATGGCAGGGGCAAAGCCATGCACTTATATACACAGGATGAATTAGATAATGATCCTAGGAATCTCCAAAATATTTTTGACACTGAGGATAGCAATTTGTAACAGTAAAAATAAGCTTAGAATGCCGGTCATTCTGGTCTTTTAGATGTGTGCTGCTTCTAATGTAACTTCAGTTACTGCTATACTCTCAAGTAAATGGTTGGTTTACAAGAAAACAAAACAAAAAAAAAGCAAAACAAAAGGTATTAAGTGAGAGTAAGAGACTAGGAAAAATGCCACAGGAATTTTTTTATTGCAGTCCAGGGAAGCAGCAGATCCGATCAGCACCATGGACAGAACCCATTCTTGAAGCAGGCTCTGAGCTAGGTCAGGTAAGGCCTGGAAACTGATTCCTAAATTCCTTCAAGGGGGCCTGGCAGGATGGCTCAGTGGTCTAAGGCCCCTGCTTGGGAAAGCTTGGGCGGCTTCAGGGACCGCGGTTCAATCCCCAGCACCACATGCTGCGCCAGCCCTGCCCTCAGGGCGGGCTGAGCCAGCCATAATAAAAATGAGTGAATAAACAAACAAAAGTTATGAAACAAGAAAATAAATAAATAAATAAATAAATAAATAAATAAATTCCTTCAGGCCTCTTTCCCTGCACCCTCTCCCACCCCATGTGTTTTCTTCTTCCATGCTCCCTTCTCTTATCTCTCCACCTCTCCCACCTCTCTACCCCTTCCTCCTTCATCTCATTTCAATTTTCTAGCTGTCAGGTATCTTGAGCTTTTACAAGTTGAATTCTGACGCTTTGGTCCTGAGTATTTTTCTAAAATTGTAGATTTTCTCATTCCCCCTCACCACATGGTTTTGGGTTCTTTTCTTAGTATTTTTCCACTTGTGCCCATGCCACACTGTCATTTTGTGCCATGCTATCTTATTTTCTTCATGCCAGCTGCTATGCTGAACCAACAACTTCCCAGAAAGCTGTTTGTTTTGGATCTTCTCATCACAAATGCTGCATTTAAGTAGGAAATAAGTGGATGCACTTGTATTCTGCATCTTGACAACACATCCTGGGCATCACATCTTACAGAGGTAAGTTGTCACCCAGGATGCTGACAAGAAAGAAGTGGTAGACACAGATGGAGTCATTCAAGAGAGTTTAAGAGACTGCTTTCATATGCACCTGAGGATCAGAAAAACCCAGGGAAGCATACAGAACCCCCTGGGACTAGCAATACCCTGAGCCCACTGCACTATTAATCTTAAAGAAATAGGTAAAAGGGTGTCTCATAGGATCTGGAATGGCTCTCTCACAGAAATGGCATGAGTGGTTAGAGAAAAGGAGTCTACATGTGCTGTGCCACCAGGAAGGGATGCGGGAAATAAAAACCTGAGTTCACTTTCCTTCCTTGCTCTCCAGTTTGTTTCTTTTTTAAGCAGTGCCCCTACTGCCTGAATGTAAGAGAAGTCATAAAGCAAATATCATCAATGTGGTACCTAAAAGTGGATCTCCAAGCTCAGCAAAGGGCAGAGAAGGATGGGGTATCTAAGGAAAGACAGAAATAATCCAACAGTATGCATTATTAGGAAATACATGATAATGGTGAAAATTTACAAAGGAACTGTGAACTTGGAGTATTGTAGAATCCCTTCACCACCTGGTTTCTTTCTGAGGTTCTTTGTCCTCTCTTAAGTGTCAACACCAATTATTCATCATGAGACTTCTCACTCAATACCACTAGCCACCCAATAAATCCAGAGATGGTTTACCATTTTCCAATACTTTCATATAATAAATGAAATGCCATCAGACCAATATGAGCACAGTTGACTTCATGTTCTACTAATCCATGCAATAATTTCATTTTCAAGGTTCCCTTTGTCTTAGACTGAGCATAACCCTTAAAATCTGCAAATAGCCACACTGCTGTGGTTTCTGACAAAGCACCTCAGCTGAAAGTCGCAAGTGCATGCTCCTTATTTATTCATCTGTTCTTGCCAAGGAAACCTGCCAGCTTCTCCCAGTGCATGTCTCCTGGGAAAGATGAGAGGAGAAATAATAAGGGCACCTTGAAGAAACAATGTAATTATACGTAAAGTACTGTGGGCAGTGGTGACAGCTGAGATGATTTTTGCCATCTCATGTGGAACTAGGAACAAGAGTCCTTCTTTCTCCTTTCTCCTCTCCTTGCCAGTGAGAGAAATATGAAGACACATTCTAGCACCCACATAAGTCTCCTTAAAGATTTATCCCCTCATTAGAATCCTGGCATTTGCATACTGCTACATAGCAAAATGACTAACCATCCTCCCCTCTTGAAGACTGAGCCTATGATTTGGCTGTGCCACCCCCATACTCTAGCCAGCTGAGTCAATTCTCGATCATCAAGTCACTAGACATAAGTTACTGACACACTGATACCATGGGCTAAGAGTTATCTTTACTCCTGAGCTCACACTGTGAGATGATCTTTATTAATATATGCAAATAACCAATGCATTGAGTGTCACTCTTGCTATCTGGTGTTTAGAGGATGTTTTAGTATCATACCATTAACAGGATCTAATCTTTCAGTCAATGTCTTTCAGTGAAGTTCTACTTCATAAGTTGTCCCTCAGCCTAATGGATTCTCCCACTTTGATGAACACTAATTAATAGACATCTGTTATTTTAGCCAACAGCCTTGCTTTTCTCCAAGGAAGAGCCCCTGGCTTCCTCTTGTACAATGAAAACTTCTCCAATCTCAATCCATGTGATTTGGGTCAAAGTAAAGGCTGGTAGCCTCTCCAGGAACAGGCACAGCACACAGGTCTGGCTGGCTGACCTATCTAATAATCTTTTCATCCTATATGAAGAACAGGTTATATATTATAATCTAACTGAATGACTGCTATGCCAAAATTTCACACTCACAAAAAAAATTGGGGGGGCCAGGGAAATAGATCAGTAGAATATGTGCTTGCCTGGCAAGTGTAAGGCCCTGAGTTCAGTTCCCGATACCGGGGGAAAAAAAAAAATGGGAAGCAGGCTTTTCCTTCTGAAGTTCACCCAAAGAGCACAGTAGATTCTAAAAGTAAAGAGGACAAAATCTCCAGATATATCCATACCTGACTGTGTTTCTAACTCTGCATTCCTAGAGAACATAAAACAAAAACTCTCCCTCCTTGTTTAAGCTAATTAGGGTTATAATATTCTCAATTAAAGCTAGAAGAAAGAACCCTGATGTCTTAGTTACTTTTTACTCAATGCTGGGACAAATACTCAACATTCAAAATGAAGGAAATAAAGGTTTATACAGCTCACAGTTACTGGAGGTTTCAGTACATATTCAGCCAGCTCCAAGGCTGAGTGGCATATGGCAGACAGCAGCAGTTCATGGCTGCAGAACATCAACAATATGGTGACAGAGGCAGCCAACAATCAGGGCAGGAGAGCAACAGCGCGAGTCTGTCTCTCTGTCTCTTTTTTAAATTACATCAGGTTCTCTGCCTTAGCCTATCCACCTTAGACCACACCCATAATCCCAGAAGTACTTAAAACACATAATCCCAGGGATCACGGATCAGGTCTCTAGATCAGTCCTAAGTCACATAATCCCAGTGGATCATGGATCAAGTCTCAATGTATAGAAGTCCCCAGCCCCATGACTGCATGAGGCTTTTGGGGGACAACTAGACATAAACCATACCATTCTGCCCCTGGACCCCCAAAGTCTCATATATATCCCTTTTTACAAAAGACATTTTAGTCCATCTGGAAGAGCTGTCAAAGTCCCAACAGTTTCCGCATTGCTGAAAAGTCCAAATCCCAAGTCTCCTCCAAGATCCAAGGCAAACTCTCAACTGGAATTCCCTGTACAATAGTAAAGTTAAACATATCCAACATTAAAAGGCATAAGATAACCATTATGATTCCAAAAGTTGCAAACAACAAGGTAATACAAAACACTGGTACCAACACATGTCCAAACTCCAGCAGGGTAAACATTAAATCCCATAGTTCCAACTGTAACATCTAAACCAGTCTGCACTGAGTTGTGAGCTCCAAAGGGCTTACACAGTTCAGCCCGTATAGCACTCTTGGTGGTAGTTCCTATGGCTTTTCACTTAGGCCAGCTTTGCCCACTCTTTGCACAATCCACATTCCTGGCTTTTCCAAACTTCTGGGGTTTCCACTCAACAAGCTTCTCACACACAGCTTTACAGACTACCCTCCCTGGGGCACACTGCCTGGCCTCCCAGCCTTCTGCAATCTAGATGGAAGCCTTGTTAACCTCAGAATTCCTGCTTTCTCAATGCACCTAAAACAACTGCCAAGTGGATGATACCAAGGTCTGCTGCCAGCTGGAGCAGTAGCCAGGCTTCCTTCTCTCTTGGTTGTAGGGGTCGAGTACCTAGACTGATGCACACTCTGACCTTGATTCCAAGGAATGAATTCTCCATGCTGGCACTATTTTGGAACCTGGTTTGGCTGCTTCCACAATTCTAGTACTTGAGTCTCTGTGGCTTTCTTCTCAAGGCAAAACCTCTCTCCTTTGCAATTCTGAGGCTTCAAAGGGCCGAGAGCTGCCACTTCTCGTGATACCCTCAGGCCATCTTTTTGATTCTTTGGTTCCTTCCCAGTAATGGAGATCCTTTTAGCTCCATCTTTGCAGTCCACAGCTTTCCTGACGCTTCCTTCCTGGCCAAACTCACATTTCAAATCATCCTGCTTAACTCTTTGCTCTTGATTCTCAACATAAATCTCACTAAAAGCTACCAATAACAACCATGTCACTTCCCCAATAGTTTGCTGCTTTGAAATATCTCTTGAAAGATTAACCAGTCCTCCGTGCTTAGTCCCAGTCTTAGGCAAAGTCTCTGGGCATGAGCAAAATTCCAACAGACTTTCAGTCAATCCATAGCACAAATCATCTGGAGTCCAATGACCAATGCTGTCCTTTTTTCCAGCAGAAACCTCCTCAGCCTAGTCTTTACAAGCAGGCCTTCTGTCAGTCTTCTGGTCTGAATTCTGATCAGAATCTCCTCTACAGAACTGCTGAAGCTTTTCTAGCTCTTCGCAAGTAGACAACCTCTCCAAACCTTTCCAGTCTCTGCTCATAAGCCATTCTTTATAACAGGCTTCAAGCCATTCTTCTGGTCTGAGTTCTGACCAGAATCTCCCAAACAGAATAGCCAAAGCTGTTCCAGTGCTTTGCTTGTAGCCAGCATCTCTGAACCTATCCTATCTCTTCCCGTAAGCCATTCCCAAGAGCTTGTAATCCACATGGTCAAGTTAGTAACAGCGATGACCCCACTCCTGGTACCAAATTCTGTCTTAATTACTTTTTACTCGTTGCTGGGACAAATACCCAACACTCAAAATGAAGTTAAAAAAAAAAGGTTTATTTAGCTCACAGTTACTGTACGTTTCAGTACATATTCAGTCGGCTCCAAGGCTGAGTGGCACATGGCAAACAACAGCAGTTCATGGCTGCAGAACATCAACAATATGATGACAGAGGCAGCCAACTATCAGCAGCAGAGCAACAGCGCAAGTCTGTCTCTCTGTCTCTTCTTTTAAGTTACATCAGGCTCTCTGCCTTAGCCTATCCACCTGAGGCTACGTCCATAATCCCAGAAGTACTTAAAACACATAATCCCAGGGATCATGGATCAGGTCTCAAACTCTAGATCAGTCCTAAATCACATAATCCCAGTGGATCATGGATCAAGTCTCAATGTATAGAAGTCCCCAGCCCCATGACTGCATGAGGCTTTGGGGGGACAACTAGACATAAACCATAACACCTGGTAAAAATAAGTGGGAAATCACAATTTAGAACATTTCTCAAAGTCTAAAGTCATGAAATTCCATTTCTTTAACTTCTCTAACTCTAGACTTTATGAATTTTTATTATCACCACATCTGGGCTGACCTGTTCTCAAGCAAGTTATTCTCATATCCAATGTTGTCACATTTCACACTGTCAGTCAGATCCATTGCCCTACAATGCTACTTTGAAGAAAATTCCAAAACACACCCAAGCTAACCTTCCAGTCCTCTAGTAGGGGAATAACTCATTCTTTCACACAAAAATGAGATCATTAAAATTTTCTTTTTTTTTTTTTTAAGCCAGGCGTGGTGGCTCACGCCTGTAATCCCAGCACTTGGGAGGCTAAGGCAGGAGGATCGCTGTGAGTTTGAGACCAGCCTGGGCTACAAAAGTGAGCTCAAAGCCAGCCTGAACTGCACAGTGAGACCCTGTTTCAAAAAGAAAAAAAAAATTTTTTTTTCTTTTTTAACTTTTTTCTTATTTCAGAACTTTTGTTTGTTTGTTTATTTATTTTTATGGCCAGCTCAGCCTGCCCTGAGGGCAGGGCTAGCGCAGCATGTGGTGCCAGGGTTCAAACCATGGTCCCTGAAGCCACCTAAGCTTTCCTAAGCAGGCACTTTAGACCACTGAGCCATCCTACCGGGCCAAGAGATCATTAAAATTTTCATTCACAACATTTAGGACACTACTCCCCAAATATATTATAGACATTATTTTTAAATTAACCATTTTGATTGGTTCCTAAGCCAATTGTTTAAGGTGTACTAACTCATGAAACTTCTCCCTTTAATAAAATTTCTTTGAATCTGAGACCTTGTTTGGTAAATAAAGTTTAGATAACTGTTGAGAAATCATTCTCTTCTCTTGCTATCTAAACATGAATAGTGTTAGTCTTCATGATCTGTCTTGCTTCACCCAATAACTCAAGAGTCCTTGAGGATCTTGAAAAGCTTGGTTTGAACTTTTTAATCTTTTATTTATTTATTTGGCACAAGGTCTCATTGTGCAAATCAGACTTGTAATGATTCTCCTATCTCAGCCTCCCCAGCACTGGAATTACAGGCTTGCACCACCTTGCCGGTTTTGGTGGCTGGCACAGTGCACCTGGGGTTCTAGGACTGGCACAACATGCAGTATCAGGGATTGGATCTTGGTCTTTACCCTGGCTGGGCAGGTGCTTACTTGGCCAAGCTATCTCCCCAGCCCTTGGTTTGAATTTTAAGCTGCAAGAAAAAGTTGAAAGGCCATCTTGACTTGGGTTGTTATTGCCACTTAGGCCAGGGCTTCAGAACTAATACCTATGGAGTAGACCTAACCACACATGGGCTGGAACCAGGCTAAGTCAACCTGTGGTGTAAAATAAAGGCACAGTTTAGCAAGTCCAGCTCAGTCATGTCACAAGAAAGTGGGTTGCAAGAATAATACAGTTGCTTAAGCCATGAAGTGTGGATGATTTCTTACACAGCTTTCCAATGGCAATCGTTGACCACTGTACTCTACATTTCTGTGCTTTGTGCACTAGTACACTACTTATTTAACAGGTAGTGCTACGAGATATAAGAGCCTGCCCTACACATGATCATTGAATATAATTCCTCAATACGATCTTAGACACATCCCAAGCCCCAGTTCACACAGAGATCACAAGGGTGAAGTGACTTGAATGAGCCACATGAACAAAGCAGCCAAAGTCAAAACAAAACAGCCTTCACTCTCAGCCTCACAGCATCTCCACACCCCAATCCCAACACACTGATCTCAGGCGTCTGTAAACTAATACAAACTCTGCCTGAACCTTTCATTCTGCTCAGACTGGTAACCTTGGTCTTATCTTCGCCTGGAATTCTCTAATGATCCCCTAACAGCAAAGCGTAGAACATAAAAACTAGCCATACTGCACATTTTAAATGGTTTTAATTACCCAAGAAAGATATTACTTGGGCAATTTGTCTACTCTGTCCTATCAGACATGGACAAAGCACCTTTTTCCAAAGGTCTGTTTTCTGAAAGTCCAAGTGTAACATTTTCTTGCATGGGTGCTAATAATTTAGAGCATACATTTTTATTCCTGTTATTTGAATGTGTTCTACAAAGACATTATTAAAAAGTCCCTCCTTTCTTTTTCTAGCCGGCGCGGCCCCTGGAGCAGTCTCCGTGCTTGTCTCTGTGAACCATCTGTTGCCATCCTCATCGGTGCAGCGACACCCGCACCTGCCATTGACATGACTGAACAGATGACCCTTCGTGGGACCCTCAAGGGTCACAACGGCTGGATAACCCAAATTGCTACCACGCCACAGTTCCCAGACGTGATACAGTCTGCCTCTCAAGACAAGACTATCATCATGTGGAAGCTGACCAGGGATGAAACTAATTATGGTATCCCTCAGCATGCTCTGAGGGGTCACTCCCACTTTGTGAGTGATGTTGTCATCTCTTCAGATGGCCAGTTTTCCCTCTCTTGTTCCTGGAGTGGGACCCTGTGCCTCTGGGATCTTACAACGGGCACCACCACAAGACAATTTGTAGGCCATACCAAGGATGTGCTAAGCGTGGCCTTCTCCTCTGATAACCTGCTGATTGTGTCTGGATCCCGAGACAAAACCATAAAGTTATGGAATACCCTGGGTGTATGCAAATCCACTGTACAGGATAAGTCTCACTCAGAGTGGGTGTCTTGTGTCTGTTTCTCACCCAACAGCAGCAACCCTATAATTGTCTCCTGTGGCTGGGACAAGCTGGTCAAGGCATGGAATTTGGCAAACTGCAAGCTGAAGACCAATCATATTGGTCATACTGGCTATCTGAACACTGTGACAGTCTCTCCAGATGGATCCCTCTGTGCTTCTGGAGGCAAGGATGGCCAGGCCAAGCTCTGGGATCTCAATGAAGGCAAGCATCTTTATACTTTAAATGGAGGGGACATCATCAATGCCCTGTGCTTCAGCCCTAATTGCTATTGGCTCTGCGCTGCTACTGGCCCCAGCATTAAGATCTGGGACTTGGAGGGCAAGATCATTGTGGATGAACTGAAGCAAGAAGTTATCAGTACTAGCAGCAATACAGAGCCTCCCCAGTGCACCTCTCTGGCCTGCTCTGCTGTTGGCCAGACTCTGTTTGCTGGCTACATAGATAACCTGGTGCAAGTGTGGCAGGTGACTATTGGCACCTGTTAGAAACGTGTCAGCTTTAAAAAAAAAAAAATAAAATAAACTGGCTTTCTAAAACTGAAAGAAAAAAAAAAGTCCCTAGAGCAAAATGAACTAAAACCTCCACCAAAGATTGAAACCAGAACTCACAAATTCAGTTGACTTTAGGGGCCAGGTTAGGAATGCAAAGCCTGTGGTTAAGGAGGTTGGAAGGGACTCTGCAAAGTGGGTTGCTCCGATCTAATTATACTGGGTGGCAGGCATGAGAGCCACTAACTCCTGCTAATCACAACCCTATTGCCAAATCTTGTTTTTGCAAAAGAAGCCACAATCCTAAATTTTTATGGGAAATGGTCAATTTTTGAAGGATTGGAGCTGCTTTTAGTATCATTTCCATCTATATAAACATGGCTTCAAGCTGGATGCCACTAGTATCTAATCTGTGAAACAAATTAATTTGCAGTGAAATGCACTGCTAGAAATTTAATATTACGCTCTATATAGATAGAATTTTAAAAGAAAAAAATAAATGTACTAATCCATAAGGACTGTATCACATGACTAGTTCTAGCCATAACTGTTTGTAAAGCTGAATGTTTTGGTTTCCTCTCTCTAGTATTACAAGAAGATAAAACAGATATTGAAGTACCGTAAGATAAAACAGACAGTGCGTGATGACATTTCCTTAAAGGATACTAGGCTGTGTTTCTTCTGGGAGTACAACCGTAACCTTATCATTACTCTTCCAGCATGTTAAATACCATTACATGTACTGTCTTAGTTCCTTCCCTCACTGGTAGGACTAGATATCAGACGGCCAAAATTAAAGGGGAAAAAGTTTGTTTCAGCTCCCATCTTGCATACGTTTCAGTCCATAGTCATGTGGTTCCACGGAAGGGCAGCACAGGGCAGAGGGGCATCGCAGAGGAGCAACAGTCCCTGGCAGGGCAGGCAAAAGCAGCAACAGCAGAAGCAAGCATGTCTTTCCCTTTTAGCCAAGCCAGACTGCCAGCTTTTTGGATGGCGCCACCCAGAACTCTGTCACTTCTAATCAGCAGAGTAATTTAATACACATGCCCTTACTCTTGGCATCACATACCCTAGATCCAGACAGCTCAGAGAAATCCTACATGTGAGCATGTGAGTCTTTGTGGGGAAGATGCAAGCCATAGCACACATCAGTTCTCTCCTTTGAGTAGGTTATCCAAGCTGATTTTAAATAGTGTGCAATTATCCACTGCATTCAGGTCAAAACATAAACTGTCCTAGAATCTTATGTTCCATTACAATTACAAAACTATTATTTAATATTTGAAACCTCCATCTTATACATGAAGTTTTTGTCTTTGTGAATCTCAGCTTCTATTTGCGAACAAGCCACATATTTGTTTTCTCTAAGTGTTTCTATAGTAAAGGCAATCTGAGAACAAAAAAAAAAATCTTCCTATTAAAGATAATTTCCATAATCCTTCAAAAAGTGAGTTGAGGAAGATTTACTATATTTTTAAAAGATCACGAAAAAGAAAGGGAAGTAACACAAGGTAGAGAATTCATGAATAGGTAATAACTTTTCTCAGACAATAAGCAATGTTCCAATAAGCCCTGAGAAATAACTAATTAATTTTCCGAGTGAGCAAACATTATTTTGTAGTCTTGTAGACCTGGGGAGGAATCTAAAGATAGAGAATAGAAATGTGTTTCTAATTTTCAAAGGAAGATTAAAAGGGCCCTTGGTCCTCATTGTTTAGCTACTTCAAATCCTATCAAAATAACAGGACCTAAATTAGCCCAAGAAATAAATTTTTACCATGCTAGAAAACAAGAAAGCAAGGAAGAGCTTTTGTTTATGAAGCAGTAATTCTCCTGAATAAATCTGATGGCTTAATGAAGTTATAAAATGAATATAACCCAAAGCTTTCTAGTTGCAAATCTGTAATAATAATAAAACACTTGATGAAGCCCCATGAATCCTCCCTACCATATTAATTTAAGATGGCTTAGACAACAAGTTTGCTAAAAATTTTTAATTGAATGAAAAGCAAAGATAGGTCACTTAAAGAAACCATATATGTTGGCAAGTGCTATAGGAATTGGGGGTAGGACCAACTGAATCCTAATGATTTGGAAGGTACGGTTGTACATCAAGGAATGAATTCAAGTGTTGCAAGCACCTGAATCTTAAGTAACAATAACTGCAGTGGTGTATGTAAATACCTCAGAAAATGTAGTAAGGTCTTGAGGGGAAACTTAAAAGAAAAAAAAACTTAATGTTGGTATTTTTAAAAATGTCAGAAACCTATAGAGAGATAGAAGTATCACAAATCTTAAGAGAGGGCAGAGTAAGTCCTCTCTTTAAGACGTAGTAGGTGATACGATAGGAAAGAACTGCTGCCAATAAAAGCTTCCTCAGTGCCCTTGGAGTGCTAAGAAAGGGTACCTCGGGAATTCTAACAAGTCTAGTTTCTAACAAGGCTGTCCTTTAAACCATAACCTTCAGTTGCACATGTCCAATGTAAGGGGATGAACAGAAAACTCAGAGCTTTTATGTAAGGAGCCAAAGAATATTAAAAGGTCCAATAGTCTCCAGGATGCTGTTTTGTGCTGCATCCCATAAGTCAGGTCAGACCTGATGTTCTATGGATACAAAATCTTTCCTCTAGAAGTAGATCTGAAGGAGAAAGTCCTGTTCATGCCTCCAGTGGTGTGGGCTGTTTTAATCACCCATCTATCTACAGATGGAAAGTCATGAATCCATGAAATCACCATATCCTCCTCTCTGCAAGGCAAGATTTTTAGTCAGTAGGGACCCTCTGATTTTCACGATAACTAAACACTCCATGTTATTGCTGCAGATAGAACAGTAAATAAACTGAATGAGCCCCCAAGATTTTGATCATTTCCATGTCTACGACCAAGTCTCAATCTGTTTACATCAGGGTGTATTCCCCTTGCATCAATGCAATTAGTAAATACAAGAATGTCTGGAGGACGTTTACAAAAAGAAGTCAATCTGTTGGCCACTATAATATTAAAAACTATTAACATTCTCCACATTTGCCAAGCTGTTGCTGATGTTCTTCCTTCATAGTTTGTGTTTTGACATCTCTTTGAGATTGCACATTTTTGGTGAGGAAGGGTAATCTAATCCAACTTCCCTTCTACAGAGGAAGAGATGCAGGCTGTGAAAGCAGCAAGGTTTCAAACAAGTGACATACACAGCCATAGACAGCAGAGGCTATGGCAGAGTTCCCGGCAACTGGCCCCTGGGTCATCAGAACATACTGCCACCATTCGCCTTCCTGTTCACTTCCTTTTTCCAAAATCTCTACTGGTAGTTTTATAAGGAGCTGAGAAATAGCCATCTATAAGAGCAATATGCATGCATGCATGGATGGATGCATATTTGCATTTCAAATATCAATCTAATGTATGAATACATTTCCTCCACTGGCACACAACTTTGTCGTGTGCTGAAAATTTAGCATTTATATCACAAAAACTCTTTCCATTTGCTATGCTGTTTTGACAATATTATGATAAGCTGTATTCTGTGTAAACTGCTAAGAATGACATTTTAATCAGTCCTCCAGGTTTTATTTAGTGTGTACCCAATCTGACATGGCTTTAAAATGTAGATATATGTCTTAGTCCATTTTCTTTTGCTATAACAAAATACATGAGGCCAAGTGGCTTGTAAAGAGCAAATGTTTATTTAGTACTTACCTCTGGATGTTGGGAAATTTAAGAGCACTGCATTGGCATCTGAAGAACTTCTTGGCCACATCCTAAGGTAGTAGTGGGGCGTCAGATGGTGAGACCTGCCAAGCTAGCCAGAAAAAGCTCATTTTCAAGATGAAGCCACTTCCATGGTAACTCACCAAACCATCGATGAATTCATCTTTTTTTCTAAAAAGCAGAGCACTCAGAATCCAGTCACTTCTCAGAGGCCTCGGCTCCCAACACCACCACAATAGTGCTTGAGATCTGCAGCCTGCATTTGCTAGGAGACAAAACATATTCAAACCATGACACTACATAAGATCCAGCAAGCACTCACTTTTCATTGCTGGAATTTATTTTGGAAATGAAGTATTGCTATGTGGTTTCAGAAAAAATTAATAAATATCTCTAAATAGATGGTAATTTCATGTTCATTTTCAGGGAGATTTAGCTACATTAGCAGTGCTATTTCCCGACACTCATAATCTTCTAAATTGACTTATTTGATGTTCTTCAGATCTATTTTTCTAAAGCCTCAGATTTTATCTCTGTTGCTGCTTTTGAAATGCGCTCCATGATTGTGAATCTATCTAATGCAATTTTCGCATTTGATCCCGTTTTTTTTCAAGCGACAATGCAGGGCAGGAAAAGCCACGTGGCTGGTGTTGCTGCCTAACAATCTGGTGCCTTCGTTCAAGAGATAGATGAAATACAAGCAAAGGAGAGGGCAGAGGGCTGAGGGCTCCCACGCCAGAAAGCGTCGGGCTATGGTCAAGCATCTGAAGGCGGGGGACAGGACGGAAAGGTGGTGGACAAAGTTAGGGGTTAAAATAAAGAAAACCTTCGCAGGAGTGAGCTACTATGCAACAGCGGAATGCAGCATGGGAAGTTCCTCTGCCTTTAGTAGAGCTTCTCCAGAAACTTCATTTCCCTTCCATCTTTAGCCCACTTCCTAACACCTTCCTGGTTTAGTCATTACCGTTGCATTGTGGGGGAGGGTGGTTAGAAGTTTAAGTAATAATAATAGTAACAGTAATAATAATGGCATACAAGTTTTTTACATTTTAACTAAAATTTTCAGCAATGTCTTTTTTTTTTTTTTTTTTTTTTTTTTTTTTGGCAGTGCTTGAAAGGCCTCAGGGAAACTCAACTCTAGTGGTCTCTGATGCCAGTGTGACCCGGCAGTAAGAGCACTCCCTGGCTTCTACCGAGGGTGTTTTTCTTGTGTACATTATGACTTCGTGCTAAAATAAAATGTAAAACACCCCACGCGCGCGCGCGTACACACGCACACGCACAGATCTCTTTCTTACCTCTTGTCCAAATAAGGCAGGATTTTGAACTTTGGAACTACCTGCTGAACAAGACCATCCTCAACACTCTGTAACTCAACAGCTGAGGACCGCGGTAGTCTTGACCTCAAGCCGGTTCGGAGGGCCACCCCTTCCTACATTCAGTTCTGGCTGTCCCCTCGCGGTGCCAAGTCCCCAAGTCCTGAGCTGCGCCTCCTCCACCGCGTGTATCCCAAAGGCGGAGTCTAGGGGTGCAACAGATCTCCGGTGGTGCCTTGGATGGTCTCAGTCCCTGATGGGGGAAAAGGCTAGTCTCCAGCTCCTTTGTAGCTGTTTAGTTCCTGACCTGCCTTAAATAAATAAATAAATAAATAAATAATTCCTGCACCCTTGCCCCCCGCAAGAGTCAGCCCTACTGGTTGTTTTCCCAAGTCTCCCAGATCAGATGGGGAGCAAAGCAACACTTCATGGGGCTCGGTAAAGTGGCAGAAGGAGGGCTGATATTGCTTTGTTATAAATAAGAGACGGAGAGAGAGAAGGAGTGAGGAGAGAGAAAAGAGAAAGAGAGACAGAGACAGAATTTTTGCAGTGAAGAGAAGCAATGGGGAGAGGCCGGCGCCCCAGCTCCCTCGGGGCCTTCGACAGCAGCACTCGCCGTAATTCCCTTTCCCGAGCCCGCAGATTCCCACAAACAATGACATCACCCGGCGCCAGCCGCGGGACTCTCCGGTGCGCGCGCGGCGGGCGGGGCGGGGGCGCGGGTCCGGCGGAGCCCCAGGCGGGGCGGGGGCGGGGCGGGCGGGCGGGGCGGGGCGGCCGCCGCTCGGACCCCATTGGCCGCCGGCGGGCGCGCGTCACCCGGGCTGGCGCTCGCCTCCGGCCCCCTTGGAACTGGAGCCGAGGAGGAGCCGAAAATGCAGATTTAGCATCAACACCGGCATCCAGCCACTCGCTCTCGCGGTCGCTCTACAGTGCACACAGCTCCCAGTCGCATCCTGAGAGCCCGCCGCTGGGCTGATAGGCTTCCCGGCCAGCCAGATGCGGGCGGCGGACGCACTCTGATCGGCTGCTTCCCAAGCTCAGTCCTTTTCCCCACACAAAGATTAAAAAAAAAAAAAAAGCCAAAACTCCATACCTATTTTTAATTGGCACTGTCCGTCCGGGTGCCCTGTCCAGCAGGCTGCGCGCCTCTAGCCCCACTTTCCACTCCGGAGAAGGATGAACGGGGGCTGTGGCTCGCGGTGGCCGGCGGCCGCCGGGCTCCTCTTCTGTGTAATGGTTTCTGCATCCTCCGAGAGACCCATCTTCACGAATCATTTCCTCGTGGAGTTGCATAAAGGAGGAGAGGAAGAGGCTCGCCAAGTTGCCGTGGAGCACGGCTTCGGAGTCCGGAAGGTAAGCTCTGTGCATTTCGCATGTCGCTTCCAGGCGAGGGGCAGCTGCCCTGCGCAATCTCCCTGCAGATTTGCAAGTTTTCTTTTTTCTGCGATGCAGATATTCTGCCATCGGCGCTTACACACGACACTGCCTCCGGTGATCTTTCACGGGTTATGTAATTAAAATGTCCTTCGTCTGCCTAGTAAGGTCATCAAAATCATTTATTGCTCTTTGACTTGGTGGCGGCGGAAAGACGGTAACACCTTGCAAACAGGGCTGAGCGCCCGGGCTGCTGTCCGAGGTACCAAGTTCTCTGTGCTGCCTGAGGGTGGAGGGGTGAATCTCCAACTGCTGGACTTAGCTTGGGCTGCTTTGCCAGGGATGTCTCCCCCACACCCATCCCTGATGGGGTCGTTTCCCGCCGACAAGGCACCAGGAGTGGACACTGTTGTTCACCTCGGCGTTCCCCTACTGGGGCTAGTCTTGCGGGTTTCCCTACCTACCGGTGACTTGGTCCTCACGCTTTTCTGGGGACAAGACCTTCCTGACTCTAGGAGGTTTGTAACATGAATTGGTCTCTCTCCCCAAGATCTCCCTGAACTTTGGCACCCTGCCCCCCCACCCCGCCCACGACCGCCCACCCCCTGAGTGCACTCCTTGTTGCTTCAGAGTTTTCAGTTCCAGGCTGACAGGGAACCAGTGGAGAGGACGATTTGGAGGGGAATTCCCCAGGAAGAAGTCGAGGTGTCCTCTCCCAGTCTGTGGGCGGCCAGCCTGGCTTTCCCAGGAGAGCGCGGGGATCTCCACTCCAAGAAGTTGTCTGAGACCAACTGATTGGGTAGCTCGGATGCCTCTGGATTCATCCGGAGGCTCCAGAGGACCCAAGTAGGGAAAGAGCGCGAGTGTTGCTCCGGGGCAGCAGCTGTGTCCGAGATCTCGGGCGTCCTCAGGGGACCTGGCGCCTGGCGGGGTGGAGGGAGGGTGAAGCTGGAGCACGAAGGATAAGAGGATGCCTGTGACCGCCAGGAGGCTGGATGGATGTCAGGGACGTTTCGGGCCCAGCCCCTTCTCCTGGGCCCAGGAACAGAGGAGCGTAAGATGCTTGAAGACTGCTCCGGGGAGCTGCCTTTGCCTTGAAGGGCGCGGGGCCGAGGGGCTCGCGTTCGGGCTCCCAGCCTCCTGCCTCCCTCCCTCCCAGCTACTGCGAGCACTCCTGGCACCGCCGGCGTCGGGCTCTCCCGCCCGCAGAAGACGTAGGCAGCCGCCGCAATTTCCATCCCAGCTGCGTTTGGCTAGGAGTTTGGCGGAGGTCGGGGAGGAGGCGCGGTGCCCGCCCGTGGAGCGCGGGCGGGTCGCGCAGAAGAGAACTTGTTGCTCCGGGGTAGGGAGGCGTGGGCGGAGCAGGGAGAGGAGGCGCCGGGAAAGCAGCGGCCCAAGTCCGGGTCCCAGCCTGCCGCGGACCGTTCCCGAAGTGTGTGCATATAATGGATAAACAAGCATACCCTCGTCTGTCTCCAAGAAAGCCTTTTTCACTTTTTATTTTGAGACAGAGCCTCCGTAATTCGCCAATTTCTCAGGCTTGGCTGGAATATATGCTCCTCCTGCCTCAGCTTCCCGCGGTTATTCGATTACAGGCGTGTGCCATCCTAAATTGAACAAGAGCCAGGATCCAGGCCCTGACAGAAAGTATTGAGAATGTTCGGGAGCTGGAGTCCTAGCATGCACTCTGCTGTTGTTGTTAAGCCTGTGGGAGCTGAGGGAAAGGGGCCCCAAATAAAGGCATGTGAAGAGAGACTGACCTGGCGGAGAAGGCCCAGCTGTCTTGAACTCATAGTTCCTGAGGGTCCTGCTCCGTTGCAGATGCTGGGAAGCGATGTGGCATCCAGGAGGGTGAGTGCCAAAGGGCGCCAAGGAGGAGAAAGCCACTATCTGCGACTCCTTTCCCTGTGACTCCTGAGCTCAGACACAGACGTTGCCACTCTGGTTTTCTCTCTCCTCTCCCACCTTTGGAAACATGTTCATAGGAAGCGATGGGAGAAACCTAATTAAACCTAGGTTTATCTGAGTCTGGTCATGCCTTAACAGCTTAATTCAAGACGTTTATTTTTTCAATAGGAATAAACAGTTTGATGATGGCTTTAGTACTGAGGGATTGAACTGAACACAGGGCCTTCACACTGAGCTAGTCCCCAGTCACTTTTTATTTTTTAATTTTGAGACAGCCTTGAGAAACTACTAAATTTCTGAGGCAAGGCTTAAATCTGGTGATCCTACTGCCTCAGCCTGCCACAGAGCTGGGCTCAGAGAGGCGGGCATGCACCACTATGCCCTGCCTGTATTCATGCTTTTCATAGTGGAATTCCAGCAAGAAGCTACACAGACAACCTCATTGTGTAGGGACTGCCTGAGTGAACTCGCCTTCAATCCTCCAGGAGCTTGCACTTTGAGTCAAAGCAGGTAAAAAGGCCTCTTTCATTCCTTTCTTTCTTGGAAACAAGTCCTCCGATTTCATACCACAGTCCCACAGTTTCCACCTGGGAGGAATGGGCTCTGGCCTTACCTTCTCCTTCCCCCTCGCTAGCACCTCACACAGTGCCTCTTAGCAAACCTAGTGGTTTTGCCCTGCCACATAGGTAAGGAATAATCAGTCTGTGACAGGATACTTGTGCCAGATGCACCTGGTGGAGCACTTGCCAGAATTACACCCTCAGTCCCTCCTTTGGATCCGAGGGGTGCCAGCCTTTCAGGCCTGGGGTGTATCCTTCCTGAGCATCTGAACCCCATGGAGCTTCCCCTCCTTGGGATCCTATAAGGCTAAAAGGAAGCAGCCCACTGTGGGCAGGAATGTTCTGACCCAGCCCTACGTTGAGGGGAGTGTAACTATTCTTCTTCCGGTGGAAACCTAAATATTGTTTCGTCTATATTTCTGGCTCCCTCCCCCATAATTAGCGTGTGACTGTGCTTCCAAACCTATAGAAGCATTGCTTGTTGATTCCAGGCCTCTTATGTGCTGCCTGCCCTGGGTTCAGCGTTTACAGCTCTCTACTGTTGCTGACTGCTGACGGTTGTTCTTTGTTCTGCATCTCGAATCCTGAATGTGCCCTTCTCCTCCCAAGCTCTGGCCCTCAGCAGTTTCCCATCTCCTTGTGGCCGCCTATAGTGCCCAGACTCTCAGGCCCCAAAGAGTGTCCAGTTCTGACTCCTGCACAAGAAGGAACAGGGACGCAGACCAGAGGACCTGCTGCTGTTCACCTCTGGGTCTCTCCTGACCTCACTGACTAGAAGTTATAGACAGCAGCTGTGGCTTACAGGTGAAAATCTAAATCAATTTTAAGCGGTTAAGTGGCTGCTTATACTTAGCAGATTAAAGAACTTGAATTTAAAGCCACATTTACTTGATAGAGAATAATTCCTTTCCTGTCCCACCTCCAGAAAGCCTTTTCTGATTGCCTAGAACTGTCTTTTTTTCTCTTTCCTGATATTTTTCCTTGCCTTCCTTTTCACTTTTTCTATACTTACAATTTATTTGATGGTCACATATGCACACACGTCATCCATTGGCATGTATGCATCTGTACTTCCTCAGGTGGACTCTAAATCGTCTAACAGGAAAAAGATGCCTACTTCTTCCTGATTTTGTATAAATTAGAAAAGTGTGTGTTGGTTATTTAATTGTTGCATTCTTGAAAAATCATTAGTATATATGTTGCTCCTTTTAAATGGAATAAAAATATCTATAATTTTAGCTTAGACAGGTGTGATGAGAATGAAGTTTGTGGTTTTGTGTGCCCAGCCTGGCCCCAAAACTCTGCATCCCAGGACACACACAGAAGTTTAGAGCCAGTGTCTCCTGAGCCCAAAGAATGCCTTGGCAGTCTTAACACCCAGCTCAGCGTAAATCCCCTGAAACGGAAAACAGAATCTAGTTACTGGAGTAGTACTGAGGATAGGCCAATGAGGAAGCATTAAGGCTTTATTAAAAAAAAAAAAATGTAGTTTATGACTTTGTGAAAGGTGATTGATCTTTTGTGTTTGTTTGTTTCTTTCGGGTCTGCTTAATTTTTGAACCTCAGGGGACTGACATTTAAATTGCTCTCACAGGTAAAATGAAATACTATTTTTATATGTATGGCAAATGTTTTATTTCAGAAAAGCAATCTAATAGTTGTGTACACAGGTAGTAAAAGTACCTTTTTACTTATTTTCTTTTCTGAATATATAATGTAATTTAATTTAGGAGTAAGTACAGCTTAATGTATTCAAAACATGAGTGCCCTTGTGGAGCCAGTGCCCAGATCAGGAGACAGGATCTTCAGTCTGCAGGCCTCCTCTTGGACTCCTAGGGAGTTTTCAGCTTAGCTTATTACACATATTGCTTTTGTGGACATCGAAGTACAATTGTCTCTATACCCGGCATTTCCAGTCATTTCATGTGTATAGATTCAGCCTGATGTTGTCTGAAACTGAGCATATATGGTTGTCCCCGCCCCAACACACATTACCCCCTAAGCAACACAGTGTGGCAACTATTTACATAGCACTTACACATACTGGGTATTGTAAGTGATAGAGATGGTTTCCAGTACACATAAAAGACTGTGTGTGGTGGGTTCTGTGTAACTCTCACATCAGGTGACCAAAAGGACTTGAACACCTAAGGGAGGATGTGGATATCCTCTGAGGGTCCCAGCATTGATCCCTCAGGGGACTCTCGGGGGACAGATTTGCTTTTCTATTGGAAATTCATGCAAGTGGAGCTGAGTCAAAATGGATACATACTTCTGTTTTAGAAGACTGATCAGCGTTTTTTCTATTATTATGGCTGCATAACAAATCACTACAAAGCAGGTGGCCTAAAACAAGCCAGATGTGGAATTTCACAGAATCCCCAGGCAAGGAGCCTGAGGTATTCAGCTGAGTCCCGTACTCACAGCTGTCAAGCTGAAAGCCAGGAATCAGTGTGCTTTGCCCTCACCTAGAGGCGTGACTAGTGCACTGCCCACTTTCAGCACATTCAAGATTTTACAAGAGGTGATTCTTTGTAGAATTTACTTTCTTGCTGACTCTGGGCCAGGACCACCCAACTCCAGAGGTCACTTTTAAGCATACACACCGTGGGCCCATCCACAGGTTTCCCACATTCCCCCTCTTCACGTCCCATCTTCTGGGAAGACCCCAGTCCTTTCTTAATATTAACCTGATTTGGTCAGACTCACCATGATAATTTCTGAATCTTTTCATTAGATACAACTAATCTGGGACCCTATTTAATTGGGTAAATCCCTTCATTTTTTGTATAAGGTAATCAAAAAAATGAAATCCATCCTACTCCAAGTCTTTCCAAGTGTTTATACCATTAATTTACAAAATGGAGCAGAAATTTGGGGAGCTATTTCAGAATTCTTTCTACAAACAGCCATATAATTTCCCAAAATAGTTATAACTACACTAGCAGGACATGAGAGTTCCAGTTGCTCTACATTCTCCTAATATTTGATATTTTTGCCTATTTTCTATAAGCCATTCTGGTGAATATATAGTAGTGTCTTACTGTGCTTTTTAACTAGAATGTCCCTGCTGATCAATCAGAGTTAGATACTCCTTCTAGATCTCTGCTCTTACCTATGTCTTAATCTCTCAATCATACTGGATCCAAATTATATGCTTTCACTTTCTCGTGATTGTACAGTCATCAATCAAGAGCAGTTCTCCAACAGTATACTCCTAGCCGCTATCCTATTCTTCTCTAGATCAAGACAGGAACAATTTGAAGAAAAAAAAAAAGGATAGAAAACAAGATACAGATTTGATACTTCTGAAAAGATGCCTACCTAAGAAGCCTTTAAGAAATAATTCTGAGCCCATATGAGCTACTACTATAGTATCTCAGAGGAAAAGCCCCAGTGTTTCCCCAAACATATCTATCATTGATTACTTTGCACCCCAATGTAATACATTATTCCTTAGATCAAATCCAAACTCATCCCTCAGGACTTCTCTGGTTGACTTGGACCAGAGTATTCTGTCTCCACTCGGGACTTCAATTGCATACTATGTGCTCCATTCTCCAGCACCAATTATAACTATCACAGGACTCCCTATCACAGTGCCTCACTTGAGGCTGAAGCAAACCTGAAGCAGTAATGTTGAAAGGTGAAGGCAATTGGATTTCAAGTCAAATAAAACTATACTTCACTGTATCACTAAATCTCTCAGAGGCTCATTGTGTTCTGAGAGGTTTTTTTTTTTTTTGGGGGGAGGGGTTCTTGTTTTGTTTTAGTACTAGAAATCAAACTCAGGACCCTGAGCTTGCCAGGTAATCACTGTGCCACTGAACTATATCCCTCACTCATATTCTGAAAGTTGATAACAAAATATGATGGTTATTGACCATCATAATGCACAACTGTTATCCCAACTGCTTGAGAGGCTGAAGAAGATTGTTTGAACGTGGGAGTTCAAGGCCAGCCATTAAAATAGCAAGACCCTGTCTCAAAAAAAAACTTAAAACTATGGTGATTATGAAAATAAATAATGCAGTGTATATAAGGATTTGGGCACTCTGTGTGAATAGAGTAAGACAGCAATTGTTAGCAGGGGTAATAAAACCATGATGGTGATTCAAGAAAGCAGTTATGAGTTGTACTTTTTCAGAGAAACAGTGGACTGCAGAAAGCATAGCATCCCATCCATGAGCTACCCATAGTCCATGAAATGATAGGCCCAAATAATTCCATGAATTTAATTCTTTAAAGACCATGGTAATTATCACAGCCAATCATATTGGTTGCTTTATAAAATTTGGCTGGCAAGTTGCTATAGAGAAGAGATTAAAGCACAGCTGCCAGGAGGAAGCCCATTGGAAATGGTATTTCTGCTGAGTTCCTGGTAGACCACTTCCAACAAAATGATCTCTGCAATGATAGCCAAAGCCCTAACCACTATACTCACTTTCCCTTTATATATGCATAGCAAGATCACATTTCTAAACATGTGTGACAGTTCTAGCTCTGTCACATAAGCAAAAGAGGTATGCACTTCTTCCATGTCCAATGCATAAGAAGTCCTCAATTAATTCTCCATGTTCTTTCCTCTGAGGGCTGATGTGACTGAGAACAGCAACTCAGGAAGCCCAGGACAGGGGCTGGAGAGATAGCTCAGTATAATAAGCACTTGCCTGGGAAACACAAGGGCCTGAGTTCAATCCTCAGTTCTGCCAAAATGAATGAATGAATAAATAAATAAATAAATAAATAAATAAATAAAATAGAAGCCCAAGACAGCAGAGTCATAGGACAAAAACAGTATCAGTCTCTGATACTCAACGCAGGAGAGTATTAAGGAAATAAACTACTGCTATATCAAGCTGCTGAGATTTGGAAGTTTACTTTTAAAGTAGCAAGCTTTGTCCAAAGTAAGATGCAGTCAATAAATATCTCTTCTCTTTTGCTTCCAAAATAAACCTGTAAACTTGGCAACTAAGCCAAGTCAAGTCACAACAAAACACATCTTTCAAAGCCCACGAGAGTTCTTGTATTGCTGTGTCATGTTGTCAACCAACTTTCCAAGTATTTTTAGTTTCTTTTCTTTAGAAAGAATATGAAACTATTTCAATGTTCTCTTCCTGCTAGCAGCCAAAGTGCCCTATTGGTGGTAGGTGGCAATATGCATGTATCTCCCAGATAATTAACACCATCAAGGCATCACCCAGTGATCCGGCCATAAGTTCAGACAGAATAGAACTTTGCTCCACGCATCTGCCCATGGAGGGTTCATTCCAGTTGAGCTAGGAAGTAGAAGCAAGTGGAAAGCAACAAGTGAGGGACTGGCGGACTTCTGTGTCTCCTTAAAATTACAACTTAAAAATTACTGATAGTAGAATGAACTCCAGAAATAGAAAACGGGAAAATATTACACCTCTTTTTCTCAAATGAATATCTAGTCATCAAATTCTGTTTCCAAAAAGTCTTATCAGCTGTAGATCATAGTGTTATAGTGTGACAGAGTGAAGCTACAGCTAGTTTGGAATATTTACATGTCCAATTATAATTGCTCAAGGAAGTCAGGCTCAAAGAGTAAAATATGAAACCTGGTGCTGAAACTTTTTCTCCTGACTGGAACTACAGTTTCATTTTATATCCAACTTTAGGTCATATTGAGCAAAAAATGCCATGTTGAATTTGTTGATTATTATTTGGGATCCACATCATCATAAGACAGCTCAAAACTAGGAGTTACATCTGTACTTTCTTTATTGAGATGTAGGTGTTGGCAAGTGTTGAGGTACTTTTTCCTGGCTGATAGCCACAAAAGGTAAGGAGTCCAGAAATCACATCTGAGTTGACACTGCTGTCCAAATGCAATACTTGTGAATCAATAGGTGATTCCTACATGATGTGTTTATAAAGCAAACTACTGTGTCTTAACTAATTGTCTTGTCCCTAAAGCCAATTTCTCCTAACATTTTTGGATAGTATTTTCATGTGCAAACATCTTCTGGTGAATATAATCACACATAACAGACTCTTACATTGTTTATGAAGTAGCAGAACAACTTCTTCATTTTCTGACACAGAGACAAATAGATTTGAGAATGTTAAAGAATGTTGATAAAAAGTTGAGAAGAATAGGAAGAAAACTATAAGCTCTTACTCTTTATTTAAATTTGACAATATATTTTTGTAGTTTTGTTATTTTAAAAAGCTACCAATTAACTCCAAAAAGGCACTGAAAAAAGCATTTTTTTATCACAAATCTCATTTGTTTTGAAATAATGGCTAGTAGCATTAGATAAATTTCATTGCCAATATTCTTGAATAAACCTGTATAGAAAGAAGAGAGATAGAGTGCTTTCTAGAAATAGGAATCATATTGTATATGCTAATTGAAGTTCTAAATTAATTTAATAATTATAGAGCTTAACAGGAGATAAAACAGAAAACTAAGGAAATTTTAAACTTCAAAGAAATTTGGCACACAAAAAAGAGATAATTTCCTAATAAACTTTTATAAAATTAAGAAAATACTGTGTATGACATTTAGGAATTTTTGATTGTACATTTTATATAAATGGTAAAAGGAGGATCAAGAGTGTACAGGACTGTGAAAGAAGAGCAGGACAGGACCGAGACAGAAAGATAGAATGGGCAGCCCTGGCCACTGGCCCTTGAGAAGAAGCCATTGTGGAAATTAGCAGACAGGAAGAAGAGTGTGTTAGTTTAGGCCTGCAGGAGTGGCTTCTGGAACAAGGACTTAAATGCAAGTGGTTTATTCAGGGAGTGATTCTAGGAAAATACTGACATGAGAGAGGAGAACCGAGATAAGGGAAGGAGGCAGGAAGGGAGCACACAGCACAGAACAAGTGGGTGCTATGAATAACCAGAGCTCAGTCTCACTGAAATGGGGAGCTGGCATGCACACAAGTCTCAGGGTTCTCCTGCCCAAGTGGAGTGGGAGCTGGGGTACTGATACACCAGTTCCATTCAGTCATTGAATAAAGATTGGCTGTCATTATGGGCCAGGGTTAACTCTTCAGCATTTTTCCTCAGACAGAGAAGAATTTGGGCAGGTCAAAAAATTTCACAAAACGATGCAGAGGTTGACATGTGCTACATGGTAGGCCCAGGGACAGGGGCATGCCGGGTGGAGGGGACTCTGAGGAGGAACACAATAGTGCTTTCATCAAAGGAAATCTCCAAAAGGAAGCCCAGTTGGGAAATATAACATCAAAGAGAAATATCAAATGTCAGCTCACTGATCAAGTACAATGGTACAGGATGGAGTAGAGGACAAGATGCTAACTAGTATTACAGTAGCATGATGTAGTTTTGATGATTTTTATGAATAATGATTTCTAAACATTTGTCAGACCAATTGGAGACTGCTGCCCCACCATAATATTGTGACACATCTAGCTAATCAAGCCTACATTATTCTAACTGGTTTATCCAGAGTCATTTAGATTTTTACCAATAATAATGGCAATTATGAAATTACAGCCTGTCAGAGCCCGAAGGGATCTTAGAAAGACATTAGTTTAATAGTTTTGCCTTGGTAACTACTTGCAAAGAGCATTTGAATTCTGTTTGCATATTGACTGTGCTTTAGACAAAGGTATTGTTGGAAACACTGAACCAGTGTTTCTGACAGCAAGAAACTGGACCAAGTGACCTTTTCATGACCAATTAGCTTCATAAACCAACTCTGTTAGACTATATTAATTTATTTCAAGTCTTTCAGGTCTGTATTTTTTTTTTACCATTTTTCCCCTAAAATTTGTACGAATTCCCATTTACCAAGTACAGCTGCTCTAAGAAACAGAGACTCCACACCAACACCGATTTATTGGATCTATACTTAGTGCAAGCTATCACAGGAATTTCCATTTCTTTTAGTATTCCCTTAGTGACTGCTGTGGTGCTGTACAGTGAGTAAGCACCAAATGAACACCAAAATAAATGATTAGAAAAATAAAAGACCCAGCACAGCTATTCAACACTCAGTCCAAGACAAGCAGATATATTGCAAGGTACAGCAACAAGAAACATCAAGCATACTGGAAAAGGCTATGTGAAGCTTCCAAGCTGTCCTGCACTAAGTGGCCTCTGTTAATTAATTCCCCTTAATTAGCTAACATTTTGTGACTTAATGAGTAAGAATCCAGAGACAGAGGAGAGTAAAATGACTCACAAGTCCTACCCTTCCATGACCTTCGCTTGCTCTTCATTTCTGTGAGGGGCAAATGTTTGAGTTCTGTCAAGTGGGTACAGTTCTTTGCAGAGATGTTCGGCCCTCAAACACAAGAAGGTAGTTGGTGATGAAGAATCCATTCTGGTTCATTCCCGTTGGCTAGTTTCTAGGTACTGTCAGCCAAGAGATAGAGGGCAAGAGAAAACATGCCGAGCTGTGTGTGAGGGAAAGGACAAGAAACAAGCCTGCTGTGATCTCTTGAAGTCCAAGAGCAACACTTAAGCCTGAGCATGGTGGTGTATGCCTATAATCCCAGTATTCTGGGAAACATAGGTAGAACGATGACTAATGCAGGCCCAGTTTGGAAATTTTGTTAACTGAGTAAAATCTTGTCTCCCAAAAAATAACATTTCAGAGAGAGAGAAAACAAATACTGAAGAGAACCTTAGAGGGTTGTCTCTTCCATGAAACCAGACATAAGCCATCCTGGCCATTAACTGGAAAGAAGCAAAGGACCATAGAAGAATTATGGGAGAACAATGAACAATAGCTAACAAGAGCCATAGAACTACCAGTGAAAACACAAACACAAAATATTCAGTTTGTTGAACAAACACATAATGAGTGTACTCAATAAACAAGCATGATATCAGCCACAGAGACATAAATTTGGGAACAAGTTGGCTACTGGGTTTCAATCCCACTGGTATAATTAAGTTTCAAAGAGATGGAAGAAAGCTCAAATCAAAGGTGAAAATGTTCTCTAAGCCTGAGAACAGCCACAGCCAGAGAGATGAATGAGAAACATTTGCGTGTGTAGATCCTGACTTTAAGTGACCTACCAGAACAGGTTAAAGGATGCAGGCAGGACGTCAACACCATCTGCTATGGAAAAGACATAAAGTCAGATAAACTGCAGGTCCAGACTTCAAGGAATCACAGATGAATGGTAGCACCCTTTGTAAACAAGTAGAGCACTGCGAAGTTTCTGAAGCACGTAGTGTATGTGAATCAATGACTATGGGCAGAAATGGGACTTGACAGGCAAGCAGGGTTAAGGTCAGGCAAATTTACATCCAGCTTACGGTTTCAATAGGTTGCAGCCCAGGGATTTTAGGAGTATGGGTAGTTCTGCCTAGTGGCTTTACTTAACTAGATTTGGGCTAGGAGATAAGGTCAGAGAATCTTGCCCACTGCCAGATGAAGAGTTTGGATTTCACAGGTAGGTAGAAGTGAGCATTGAAGGGTACTCACAAGTTATGCGAGTAGGCATATGTTAGAAACCCTAGAAAGATCAGTAGAGAATTGGAGGAGCCTAATCCTTAGCCAGGTCCTTTTGTTCTGTGGGGTCCTTTATGTCCTGGCAGCAGACTGAACTATCCTCTTTAATAGTTAATGTGACTAGAAAGTCAGGTTATGTGTCTCTGATGTCATTGCCACTGGCTGATGATATCAAAGGTGCTAACAGCTTGATTGCTTATTGTCCTTAAAGCCTCAGCGAAAGCTTGATAGAAGCAGCCCAATTTTATCCATGTTTAGTTCAGCTAAATGCAAAATAATTAAATGCATCCTACTTCTCCCAACCTAGAAATACATGAATCTAGGACAGAGCCACTAACTTAGAAGCTACAAAGCAAAGAAAGAACAATAAATCCCTGGGATCCCAGCCCAACTGATAGGGAGATCACACCTTGATACTCTTAAGAAACAAGGCTTATTCTTAAATGTTCCTATTTGAAATCAAAACTTTGCAAGTGGTTCTTTTTACCTGGAAGTCCTTCCAGACTTGATATGGATCAGTTGTCCAGGCCTTAGAGTAAGTAGCTATTTGTATCCCAAGCAAACTGTTAGCTCGGTACTAGAATAAAGAGCAGCCATGAATAACCCAAACTCCTTCATACTGTTGTGGTCCTGGTTAGGAGGAAACCTGGCTCCTACAGTCACAGAAAGAGTTGTATATTGTTCATGGAGAACAAATAACTAGGAGTGGCTTAGAAGTTGACCAGGTGGGCTAGAAGCCAGATGTCCTGAATGGTAGGCACCAGTGACTTCCCACTCTCTCCTTAGATTTCCCTTCCACATGCAAATCTGCTACTTCTAGAGGGACATGCACCATGCATTCTTATGGATGAATGAGCCCTGTGGAGATGAGTTTACCAGCAGAAAGATGGCAGGTTCCAGTTCATATCCAAATGAAGGCGTATTCATTCATTATATGGACTGTTTCAGAGGACTTTGCCTAATCTGATGGCTCTATCCAGATGTTCAAATACTTACTGAATGAGTTGGGATATGGAAAACCCTTAGCAGTTGGTCTTTAATTCTGCACACAGAAGACCTTCTCAGAACATGCTAACCTTAAAACACACCCTGGTAATTAGAGGCTGAATAACATTTTCTGCCTACTTACTTAAAGCAATGATACCCTCCCTTCAACAGCTGCCTCCTGTTGACAGAGCTGAAGATACCCATAAACAAATCAGTCTCTTCTATTCCATGAAAGACATCTGTTTAAAGAAGCTGTCAAGCCTTCCACTCCTCTGGTGAAATTGTATTTACTTTATTCATCTAAATAATGTGGTTTGTTTGCCTTCTGTATGAAATTATCTTGCGCTGTTTCTCATTGATTGAGGTTTATGAGACAGCATATGATTTCTGCACATCCATATGCTACTTTGCTGAGAATGGAGTGGCTTTATGAGGTGTTTCCATCATTACATCCCTTTAGAGTTTGGGCCATTGGACTTACTCACAATGTCCACTTCCTCATCCCCACTGGCCAGCATGCTTCTCTCCCAAACCAAAAGGAAAATAATAGAGATAAACACATAGATGACACATGCTCTATCTTCCATTCCCAGTAGTTGCTTCCTGTTTAGGTAATTACAGCAATCAAAATCCACAGGAACAGAACTTCTTAGTTATCCAATGTCTTGATAGTTGAAAACACAGAACACGGGAGCCAGGGCCACTGGGCGAACCTACACATGTATCTTTTGCTCAGTTTGTAAGTTCACCATTAGGTGCATAAGACCCGAACTTAGTCTGAACTGGAAGTAGCCACATCTAACAGACTGTGCACATCAAAGAGCACACACCACAAGGTGTGTGATGTCTCCAACAAAACACATCCCCTCATTCCGATGATGAGCAAACAGGAAATGACCCCAAGTTAGGGACATTCTACAGAATAACTCCCAGGCATTCTTGAAAAGTATTAGAGTCATGAAAGAAAAGACAGACACACTTACAAACTAATTCAGATTAAAAAGCAAAAAAGGACTGGGTATGGTGATGCACACCTATAATCCCAGCATTTGAGAGACATGACCACTACAACATGTTCATACGTGTTTGTTTGCTTGCTTGCTTTGTCTTTTTGATGCTGGGTTTCACTATCCATTTCAGGCTGGCCTTGAATTCACTTTGTATCCCAGGCTGGCCTCCAACTCACAGAGATTCTCCTGCTTCATTCTCCCAAGTGCTGGCATTTAGAATGTGTGCTACCACACTTGACAATCACCATGACATGTGGACATATATTGAACCTTACACCAGATCTTTTTTTCTTGCTATGAAGGGTATTATTAAGATACTTGGCAGCAAATTAATCATATCCCTAAGTTAGAAAATAACATATCACTATTAATTTTCTGGTTTTGATACTTATACTCTTTTGTTCTTAGGAAGCAAAGCCTTTATCTACAATTAACTCTTGATTTATTTTGTTGTTGTTGTTGTTGTTTTGGTGTTACCAGGGATTAAACTTGGGACCTGTGCTTGCCAGGCAAGCACTTATTCCCCTGAGCTATTACAATTAACTATTAAGTGATTCCCTAAAATTAATATGTATATTTAGAAAACGATGATAAAGAATATGCAGTAAAATATTAGCTACTAGGGACGCGGTGTCAGAGTTCTTTGCCCTAGTTTTGCACCTTTTCTGGGAGTTCAAGTTACTATTTCAAAAATAAAAAATGACCACCAAAACTGTATGTATTGACTCACCACTGATTAGTCCTCCGCTGTGAAACTGAACTAAGCAAACCTTGCTCAACAAAAGAATCTCAACCAACAGGAGCTTTCGTCCCATCTCTGCCGTGCATAGCCATGCGACTGTCATCACTGTGCTAAACTCTCTGAACATCTAGCTAGAAATATAATAGCTAGAAATGGCTGGATCTTTGGTATCTAAATGAAATCTGCTCAAATCTTCAATACATGCTCCCTAGAAGTACAATATTTTTACAGATTTCCAAGATAGAGGGTTAGAACCTCTTTTCATTACTAGATCCAGTTTCCACACTTTCCATGTAACACATCCTGCCTCCAACCCAACCTGCCCACTCCATCCTTCACAGCAATAACTCATGTCTGGAACTCAGCCACTATCCTAATTTCCCTACTCTAACACAGCCCTCAGCACTCACACAAGGCAGTTGGTAACAAGATGTGTTTTGCTGATGGCATCAGGGAGTGTAGGCAGAGGAGTTAGGCTAGAACCCGGAAACAACCATAAGGTATACACCAGGCATGTGCGGTCACGTCCCTCTGGTCCCTCACCTCTGGACGGTAAGCAGTGCCCCTGTGTATCTAGGCCCACACTTCTTGCTGGCTCCTCTCTCTGTTTCCTGTGCTCTGTCAGTTGGTCTCCTTGGAATTCTCTCAACTCATGGATGAAGGTTAATTCTTCCCAGGCAAAGCATATCTTTTTGTCCTGTAGGCACCCATGGATGATGGGCCCCACTAATATCACAGAATGCTCTCAAATTATTGCAGCTTTCCCCTTCCAAATGGAGCTCAGGGCCCACTAAGGGGACAAAACACTCACCTGAATTATCTCTGAGAAGTGAGATGTAGTGGTAGATACACTTACAGGTCACTTCCAGCATGAAAACATGAAGGTGTTAAGACTTGTACTTGCTTCCATTTTACAAAAGGAAAAAGCCTTCATTGTGACTGTCAGCTTTTTTTTTTTTTTTAAGTATACAAAACTTTTTAAAGTATCCTTTCCATGGGAAAGGATAATAATAATAAGTGACCAGAAACAATTAAATTATCCTAAATTTTACCATCTCTTTTTAACATGTAAGTAAATAGTAACATCTTTTTTACCTGGAAACCACAGTTACACTTGCCATTTTGTTTTCTTTCAAGCCTTATATGATAAAGATCTCCCAATGTCAGTGACGAAGGCAGCATCACCTTTAGGAACTTTCCAGCTCTCAAGCTTCTCAAAATACAACCAATTTCTTATCCTGTCACATTCCTCTTTCCCTTAACAATCGCTTCTGTGCTGTCTCTAACTTTGGGCCTGGCTGATGTCGCAAGTGATCTCTGATACTATTGCTGTCAGATATATAAAGTTGGAAGATAGACGATACAGGGTAGATGAATGGATAGACAGACAGACAGAGACAGACAGACAGATAGAATAGATAGGTAGATAGATAGATATAGAGATCGATATAGAGATTGATTTAGAGATACAGAGGTAGATAATTTCTTTCCTCTGACCTTAGTCTCTATGTGAATTTAACAGGATGGCAATAGAGCTCATTAGCAATGTGAGGGCTCTGACTTAACCAAGTGCAGTTTGCCTCTGGATTATTCAGGCTCTGAAGGGGCAGCTTGCTTAAGAAGATGCTGGCACAGAATTCCACAGCTCAGACAGCTACCCTTTACCCCTTCCTCTCCTTTATCCTTCAGCGATACCTCAAGCCCCCCAGGAGTATCTGGGAGTGGTTAATCTCTCTTGTATTCCATAGCTGACCCAGAAGGTTTGGGTCCAACTACAGACAAAAGTAACAGAATCTCAAAAGTGTCTGTAATTGCAGGAAAAAAAAAAAAAATTCCCCCAGAACACCTGGGGATATTGCCATTCTCGTTCAATCTCAGGAGTTTCTTTCAACTCCACAGCCCCCAAGGTGTGCCTTCTGCCAGGTCCTTCTCTGCTTGAAAGCTCATGAGAACAATCTACAGCGCTCACTGGATCACAAATGGAGCCTTGTTTGGCCCCCCAATATGTATAAGCCTTTTTCTTAAACAGGGCCATGTGTATTCCAGTTTGCCGAATGTCTTCCTTCTCCCCATAGTCTTATTCTCGGTTCATATGCATACACTGTCTGCTCAAACCCCAAAGCACCAAACAATTTACCAACATCCGGGGAATGCCACAGTCATGGAGACTTAGCATCCATATTATGTCACGTCACACTGTGGCAATGCCTGAGGTTTTTAATTGACTCAATAAGTCTTTATGACATGGATGCATGGTCAGACACGAATAAGTAGCACACACACTGTCCGCATAGAATTTTCAGGTCAGTCCTCCCTGGATCTGTCTTCTGAGAAAATAGCCATCTCTACATACAAGGATAGCTTTGAACAATGAAGATCTGGGTAACTTACCAGTATCTCAGTTTTCCCTTTCCAGTTTAAGATTCTTCTGATCTCTATTCTATAAGTATCTTGGTTACTGTTCTCTTGTTGCTGGGACAAAATGCTCAACACCCGTTATCAAGAAAGAAAAAGTTTATTTAGCTCAGAGTTAGTCGAGGTTCCAATCCACCCTCAGCTAGCTCCAAAGCAGAGTAGCACATGGCAGAGAGCAGTAGTTCATGGTGACAGAAAACAGCAAATACTGAAGAGAGGGGCTCCAACTGAGGCAGCTAGCAAGCCTCTCTCCATCCCTTATATTGTATCCAGGGTATCCACCCCAGGGTGGGTGTAGCACTCACACATAATCCCTCCACTGGATCATGAGTTAATCGCAAACTCTAAGAGGGGAGCATTTCCTTCCTCTACAGTGTGAAACCCACACTGGCTGCAGGTCCGGGGGGCTGTTAGAACTGGCTAAGGATGTTCAGCTGCCAGGTGACAATGAGTACAGACAAGCCAGGTCAGAACAATTGATTACCCACCACCAAGTGAGACTGTGTCTCTCAGGGTAGGATACAGATACAGCATTTCCTCCAGATAGGCCCCTCCACTCTGCCCCATAGGGCTGGTCACCTAAGGAGGGGTGGGCTCTGACCCTGTGGCCCTGCGACGTTGGTCAGACTAGCTCATCCTTACCCCACGTCAAAAATAATTTTTGTAAGTCTGCTTAAGCAAAATATTTTCTATTTCATGATGGAGATAGATATTTCTTCTATGTGTTATGTTAAACACACATTTTGGGGGGAGGGGAAATATCTACAGGGTGTTCAGGGTCTCACTATTAGATCAGACTCATAGTGATCCACCTGTTTTCAGCCTCCCAAGAGCTAGGAGTATAGGTGAGTGTCACGACACCGTCTCAATTGCAGTCTCAGTGTGCCCTGGGGGTGGGACCGGCTCAGCAGGTCTGGGGATCGCACCCCGAAGCCCTGCTCCTGCTTGCAGGCACTTTAATCCACTGAGCTGTTTAGTCAGCCTGAACACACGATGGAATCACTTTGGGCATTGTTCTTCCTTGGCTTGCCCTGAAGCTCATGCTCAGACCTGTGTCTTACCAGCCTCAGAATTCCTACTGAGGTCCTGCTACCTCTTCAGCAGCCAGGAAAATTCATAGTGGTTTGGGGTAGGTGTTCATGATACACGGGACTTAAGCCCACCTGACCTTTCCTGTGTAGGTAAGACACTGTAGGGAAAGCACAAACTGGGAGGAGGAGCAGCTCTTTCACAAACTACTAGGCCGACCTGTACAGGAATGTCTCTGGACCTCTGTCACTTCATATTTTAAGTGAATATGACCTACTGTTACTGTTAGTAACAACCATCCCACTCCATGAGAGGAGCTGAATGCTATGATCATGCTTGTGTGATATTCTGTGTGAAGATCCTGGCATACATGGCACTGGGAATGTATAACTGCATCTCTTCGTTGAGCTTGTTACTTCCAGGAACTGGCAGCACCATGGAGTTGTGGTCTCACACTGAGGATAGCTGCCCCGGTGCACCAGTTAGCTCATCCAGCAGTTCCAGAAATGATGACACCCATGTCCTGCCATGAAGGGTTTGGAAATCAACGTCTGCCCCTTGTGCAGATCTGGTCTGTGAGGCATCTCTGCTGTGGATCTCCTGATCCACTCTAAGCACGGTGTGCTATTTTAGATGGCCCCGATTGTTGGCGTTCCTGTATTTGCCTTGGTGCTTTGTAGTCTTCCCCTCCTCTGAGTCTGGACTAGAGTCTGACTTGCTTTGGTCTCTTGCTTTGGCAGAAGTGCAGAAACATTCATTCCATGACTGGGTCACAGGAGGCCTGGACTTTTCTCTTCAGTTTCCTGCATTCTTGGCTATACTTGTAGACACCATGCCTCATCCGTGACAGCTCTTCTGGTTTAGACCACAGGAAGATGGAAGGCCATATGGAGAGAGACAAAGTGCCCCAGCTGACAGCCAGCCAGTGCTGCACAGCAGAGCCAGCTCAGTGAACCATAGCTGACAATTGATGTCGACAGTAGCTCCGCCAAGTCCTGGACAAGCAACCATTGAGACTCAGTCGTTCACCTATGTAATTGTGAGCTAAGTATATGGCAGCATGTTTAAGCTACTAAAAGCTTTGGTGGTGTGGAACACACCCACGTGTGGTGTGACTGGTCCTCCCTGGTGACACCTATCTGTAGCACTAGAGAGACTTGTTGATGACCCTGCGCTTGTCAACCACCAAACACAGCCTCACCCCGGGGCTTGCTTGTTTCCCATGCTCACCATGATCCTGTTCTCCAAACTGCCTGACGGCTCTCTGAGGAGCCAGGGAGCAATGGCATTGACAGTGAGCCTGTGGAGGAGCCAGAAGTCGGTGACACCACAGGCGAGCAAGGACGTGGTTCTGCCAGCTTTGCTAGAGGCCCATTTTGTGCCCATGTCCCTTTTCCAAAGCAAAACAAAAGAAGCAGTAGGATTCCAATAGCTGGGAAGTGCGGGCTGAGGTCCTGGCCTCAAAGAAGAGGTGCTGTCACTGGAGAAAGGTGTGACTGCGGACAAGTGGGCCACTGGCATCTGCGCACGAGAGATGACTCCAGGGAGCCAGGGCAGGGTTGTACAGGGGCTGGACCATGCTTATGATAACCCCTTCCTGTCTCTCCTTTCCCTTTTTCCTCACTTCCTGTCCGGCCTCAGAGACCTCCATCCTGTCAGAGACCTTAACTAAGGCATCAGCTTTCCTTGCTTTAGAATGCTTCCATGCTTCCCCTCCCAGAGGTAACTGTGCTGTCATGAGGCTAAGCATTCAGTGCACACACACACACACACACACACACACACACACACGCATGCAGAGCATTGCCTGTTTCTTTCTCTTAAAAATCTACTGTACAGTGCCCTGCCCACAAAATTGTGCAGAATCGAGGGAAATCAGGATGATCTCTGGAAAATGGCAAGAAATGGCAGACCTCATCCCTGTCAAAAATACAGGCTCTCAAATGAAATCAACAAACAGTTACTGGGTCAGCTATGCAAGTTTTTGATCCTCGCTGTTTTGCCTTTATCTCCTGCGTTTTAGTCCTTCAACCTCTTGACAGCATCTTTTCTTCAAAATAAAACTAAAAATCTTTATATGTGCAGTGATGTCCAATGTTCTACCAAACTACACACAAACCGAGGCTGATGCTGGCCATGAAAACCTGTAGCATAGACAGAAGCAAAGAAAGCAGCCATAGGAAGCCCATGGTTCTCATCCAAGGAGTCTTTTGCCATGCAAGATACTGGATGTATTTAATAATCTGTGATAAGCAGTAGACTCTCCTGAGAACAAGCAAATACACAGAATTTAAGATGGCAGCAGTGGGATCAGCCCTCTCCCAAAGGGAGAGAATCTGGCCTGAAGACCAACACCCCAGCCCATGAGAATTACACTCCTGTTCACTTGCCCACCATCAGCTGCTGGGAGAAGGGAGGGCCTGGGTGCTACAGAAGGGAGGAGCTACAGCTGGGAGCCAGGGTTGCCAGTGGGAAAAGAGGCAGCAGGGACCGAAAGGATCAGTGGAAGGAATCCTGGGATCTCTGCATTTTTGTGGCATAATGAGAATTTCTAGAAACTCTGCAAGTCTGAGTTATAGGCAGCAGTACAACACTGCCATGTAGTTTGGATCCGACAATACGCTGATTCCGTTTTCCAGTTTTTCCCCTTCTTTCTGGAACTGGGATTGCTTCACCTGAAGAGAACAAGGGAATGGTGCTGGTGTAAGAGAAGTGTGTGTGTGTGTGTGTGTCTGTGTGTGTGTGTGTGTGTGTGTGTGCACGCGCGCGCACAAGCGCGCTTCAGAACAGGGGACTAGCAGTACCTCACTGGCTCACTGGGGACTGCAGACAGCCAGCGCCTCCTCCTCCTGGGAGGCCACCATGTGAGTGTCTCACCCCCACGGCAGCAGGGCTTCTCCTTGCCCAGGGTTCCAAAGTAACTGTTTGGACCTGGAGGTTTCTCTCCAAAAGGAGTATGTAAAATGGCCATAAAAATAATCAGGTCAGTATTTTGTTAAGTTTGTGGTGGGTTACTCTTTATAAATTTATTTCCCCAAAAATTTCTAATCAGAGTTTCTGATTTTAGCTTCGTGCAACCATTTAGCTCCCTCTTCTAACATAGCCAAGATGGTTCCTCTTGCTAAGGAATCCAGAACCCTGGCTCCTGGAGTCATAGTGGGCATGTCAATCACAGCCTGGCTGTCTGTCTCATGCTTGTTGTGATTCCAACCACAACCTCACCGAGTCACAGTTGTGATTACAAAGGGAAATGGGACACCGAGCAGGAGGGCGGCGACTGAAGCCATCCGTGTGCCAGGAAGGGTGCTGAATGGACACCTGGGCAGCTGGGTTCCCACCCATAATCCACTCAGCCAGGCAAGTCCTCCTACTCCCGGCCACAGCATCTGTCACCAGGACATGGAGCTATCAGACAGAGCCAGAAGACATACCTCAACCATGCAAGTGACACAGCCATGGAGGATGACCTTGGTACTTGGTGACCAGAAGTGGTGAGCTTAGGACATGAAACAAAATGACTATGTGGCTGTCTTGACAATATTCAAACTTAGGGATATTTTTACATGTTTAACCTATAATTTGGAAATAATTTTAGCATTAAAAATGTTATAAAAATAACCCATATACACTGGCATTCAAAACAATATTATTCAAAATGACCAAAGTGGGCTGGAAATATAGCTCAGTAGAATTAGCGCTTGCCTGGCAAGTACAAGGACCTGAGTTAATCCCTGGTTCTGCCAAAAATAACAACTAAAAACAAAAATGACCAAAGTTTAGAAACAACCCATGTCCATTATGTTAAAAGGATAAACAAAAGATAGAAATATGATACATGCTACAACATACATAAAACATGAAAGCTAGACACAAGAGGTCAAACCTTCTATGTCTCCATCTATATAAGCTATATAGAATAGTAGGATACATAGAAGCAGTAAGTAGAAAGGAATGTGGCAGGGGGATTATTAATGAATACAAAGCCTTATGTAAGGATGATGAAATGATCCCAGAAATAGATGGTTGACAATGATTATACACTATAAACGCACTAACACCAGGGCTGGAGAGATAGCTTGATGGCCTAAGCACCTACCTTCCCCAGTATCACTTCTGTGCCAGTCCTGGAACCCAGAGCACCATGCCAGCCACTGAAACTGGGCATGGTGGTGCATGCCTGTAATCCCAGTGCAGGGGAGGCTGAGAAAGGAGGATCAATACAAATCCAAAACCCTGTACCAAATAAATAGATAATGTACTAACACCAAACTGTACACTTACAATGGAAAATTAGTTTTTATATATAAACATAAATAAATATATGTATAACCATAATTTTAAAAAATTACTTTAAAACGAATAGCACACCAGCCTTCCTAAAGTTAGTATCTTACATAATTACCACACAATCACCAAAACCAGAAATAAACACTGGTAAAATACTGTTAGCCATTCTTCAAGCCTTATTCTACATTTTCCAAGTATCCCACTAATGTCCTTTTTTTTCTGGTCTAACATCCAAATTATTATGTGTATTATATGTATTCAATTATCACATCTGGGGGCCCGGGATGGCTCAGTGGTCTAAAGCGCCTACTTGAGAAAGCTTGGGTGGCTGCAGGGACAACGGTTCGATCCCTGGCACCACATGCTGCGCCAGCCCTGCCCTCGAGGTGGGCTGAGCTGGCCATGAAAATGAGTGAATAAACAAACAAAGGTTCTGAAACAAGAAAAAAAATAAAATTAAAAAATCTTTTAAAAAAAAAAGATTTTAAAAAATTACCACATCTGCTCAGACTCCTCTAAGTTGGAAGACTTCTATGGTCTTTGATCTTTTTTGAACATTTAAAGAGGACTGGCCCATTAGGGCTCTGTCTGGTGTCTCTACCTGATTGCACAGAGTTGTATTTTTGGCATGAAACACACATAAGGGAGTTGCATCCTCAGTGCATCCCACAAGGCCCATGAGTTTGATATCTCATCACAGTAAATTCAACACAGATCACCTAATCAAGGTGACCTGTGTTGGGATTCCTCACTAGAAAGACATGCAGACTCCTTTTGTTCCTCATGCTACTTCCTCCAGTAATTGCAGCATCCACTGGTGATGCTTGCCAGCCACAGTTATTACTTAGTCTTTCCTAGGTGATGATATCCAACTTCCATCACTACTTCTGCCTTTAGTATTAGAATTCCAGTATAATGAAGTTTTCCCTTTGCCTCCTTTCAAATTTAATTTCTAAAACTCAGTAAATCGAAACTAAAACAGGGATCTCCAAAACCCTCTTAACCCTGAATTTTTTTCCAGTGTGAAAAGTTATAAGTTTCATAGTGTCCTCCATAATAAATAAATAAATAAATAAAAGTCTAAGCTCATACCAACCAACAGTGGTCAGAGGCATGAGTCTCTAGAGCACAAGAGACATACACCTACATTTCCTTTCCCTCCATTCACATTTTTATATCAAATCTTAACATTCCCCAAGGCATAGAAGTGGAGTTAAGAAGCAAACCTATTCAAGAACAATTTAGCCTGGAAGTGCAAATTAAAGATTTGTTTTAAATTTTCCCTTAAGAATGTGGATTTTAGGGGCCTGGCAGGATGGCTCAGTGGCCTAAAGCGCCTGCTTGGGAAAGCTTGGGCGGCTTCAGGGACCGCGTTTTGATCCCTGGCACCACATGCTGCGCCAGCCCTGCTCTTGGGGCTGGCTGAGCCGGCCATAAAAATGAGTGAATAAACAAAGACTCTGAAACAATAAATAAATAAATAAATAAATAAATAAATAAATAAATAAATAAGTGAATTTTAGAGCCAGCCAGATAGCTCAGTGGGCTAAAGCACCTACTTAGGCAGGCACAAGGACCAGGGTTCAGTCCCCACTGTGCCCTGCCAGCCCCACCCCTGAGGCACTCTGAGAAAACAACTGAGACCTTGGGAGGCTAAAAACAGAAGGATTACTAGGAGTCTGAACTGTGTAGTGAAACCCTGTCAACCCTGTACTAAATACATTAAAAAAAAATAAAAAAAGAATATGGATTTTAAAGAAATCTGGCCTCAGTCCTCCATGGCGGATGTTCTAGAAGGAGCTCTGTCAAGCTGCTCTAAGATTGATTAGTGAGATTCCCTGTTGCTGGGGCATAAAACCCAATAGCCGCAACTTAAAGGAGGAGAGGTTTAATTTGACTCAGAGTTTCAGGGGAGTCAGTCTGTGACCAGTGGATTTCCAAGGCAGTAGTATCTTGATGGCAGGGTGTGGTGGAACCAAAATGCCGAGCTCATGGCAACAGGGAAATAGATCAGGGAACAGTGCCACAGAGGAAGGGGCTAGGGTGCTGATGGAGACCCCAAGGTCTTCACCCAGACACACCCTGACATGGGCTTCACTAATCCCCTCAGAGGGCCCAAGCCAGTCAGTTTGACATGGCCAAGGTTAACCATCACAAAGCTGTTGGCACAGACCAACAGTGTTCAGCCCTGAAAGATGAAGAATTAAAACATATTTTTCAGTTAGCTCTTCTTTGTTCAATACCCATTATGAATAACAAACTAACTCGAAATTTAGTGGTATAAGACAACAAACATGTTGTCATACTCATAAATTTGGGATCAAAATTCAGGCAGGGCACAGCATAGATAGCTTGCTTATCATTCATGGGGTCTTACGACTCAGGAATGGAGCCAGCATGGCTAGAGAGTGAGTGGAATGGCCAGAGCCAGGAATCTTCTAGAAGCTTCTTTATCCATGTATTTCAAACCAGATCTGTACTGACTTTTAGGCTGGGTCATGTGAGATCATCAGCCAGAGCACTGCACATTCCTCTGCGGGTGACTTGAGCTTCTTCTAACATAGAAACTTGAGGGCAGACAGCCATCTACATGGTAAGTCACAACTTAAGAACAAGTGTTCAGACCACATCCTATCTGCCCAAGATTCAGAAGTCACATGGCATCACCTCCAACATACTCCTCCTTTTTGTTATCTGTTTTTTAGTTTTTTGTTATTGTTTGAGATGGAGTCTTGCTGCATTGCCCAGCTTGGACTCAAACTCCTAAACTCTAGAAATCCTCCTGTCAGCCTCCCAAGTATCTAGGATTACAGGTACACTTCACCAAACCCAAATTCCTCATACTTTTTTAATCGAAGCAGTCCCATTCACCAGACTCAACTTGGGATCATGGACCTCATCTCTTGATATGAAAATTGTCAGAGAATTTTAACTCTTTTCTTAAGAGTATCACATTCTTCAAAATGGAAACACCATGAAATTACAAACTTTAGTAGAAATGTAAAATATTCCCTTAGCCTAAATATTCTTTCTCTCCTAAAAACTTCTACATATTATTCCCAGTTATACTTCACTGAAACAATGTCCTGTGCATTTCCAAGACACCTTGACCATCCATCTGTTATGGCACATTATACTCTAACAGTACAAATAGTTGCTAACACTTACTGAGTATTCATTATGTACCACACATATTTCAAGCACTTTTCCCGAATGATCTCACTTAGTTGTTATACCTGAAAATTTTCATTCATAAGAAAATTAAGGTCCAGAAGGGTCAGACCACTTGCTGAGGTGGGATGGCTATGACGTAGAGGAGATAGAATTTAAAGCAAGGCCACCTGGCTACAGAATTCATCCTCTTAAACTACTTCACCACACAGTACCATGAAGATGTTGCTCTGGGCAGCTCTGCCTTGCCTGGCAGATTCAGAACTATTTACATGCGAACATCATATCACAGTTATGTTAGTCTCTCCTGCATCAAACACAGGGCCCAGGCTAAGGGAAGAGATACAGAAATTTGCAATAGAAGAATGCACTGGTCAAGGGTCAAATATAGTCAATTCAAAAAGGAAAAATTTAAATTGGAATAAACACGTGAAAAATAGTTAACTGTTCAAAACATTTTAAGAAATACCAATAAATCCATAGGTTTTATCTAGCAAGTGGGCAAAAGTTAAGAAGTCAGTCATTCCCACACACTGTACTCTATAGAATGATTGTGAGGACAATATGCAATATGTCAACTTTCAAAGAAAAGAAA